>JAUTBZ010170046.1:0-10392 GCA_032361785.1 Lepetodrilus galriftensis | reverse complement strand
TCTCTCTCTCTCTCTCTCTCTCTCTCTCTCTCTCTCTCTCTCTCTCTCTCTCTCTCTCCCTCCCTCTCCCTCTCCCTCTCCCTCTCTATTTCCCTCCCTTTATCTCTCTCCCTCTCTCTCCCTCCCTCCCTCTCCCTCCCCCTCTGCCTCCCTCTCTGTGACATCTCTATCACCATTCCTACACAGCCCTGGTCCACACGGACTGGCACTGCATTATAAAGCTGTCATCAAAGCCAGAAGGCACTTGAGATTTATGTGATGTTTCCCTGTCAACTACTTCAGATAGGAGTAGCCACTGCACAGACTGTTTAACTTTACTTATTTTGTAGACTTTCCATGGTACTTAGCAAGCGGTTAACCACCTTTGAATGAATTATTAAATCTCAATCATCACTTAGGAATATAATGGATCCTTGAGAGTTGTATTGCCCTATTAAAGTATGTATAACCCAATCTTATGTAAACTAGTTCTTATGGTTACCCTACTTCATAAAGTTTTACGTAAACTGTAAAAAAGAATTATATTCTAAGAAAATATTTGTGTTGACTTTGTGAAGGCCTCCTCTGAGAAATATTTCAGTACGATTGGATACACTTTGTTCAGCATGCATTAAACAGTGTGCATAAACCAGTCAAGAAAAAGCAAATCTAGTGCATGTTGACATTTCACGGAAGCATACAATTTTGTTCCTTTATGCATAATTAATGAATCAGTGAATAAAAATAAGTACTTAAAGGTTAAAACTTTTATCATGGAACTGCACAATGATGCAAATTTAGCTGGAAGCTAAATCCAATGATATTAACTTTCTCTGAGCTAGTGTCAACCAGAGATGCCATAGCAGTGTTATTGTCATTCCAGCTATGAATCCTGAGATTAATCATCACTTGACTCCTAGGACACTTGCACACTCTATATATAACTCTTAGTAAACTGTTGACCTTTTTGTGTTCAAGAATTGACCTTGCACCTTTAACCCTTTGACTGACGAGTAGACTACTAGTATTATTTATATTAATTATATATTTTTTTCTTCTTATCAATCGCTTTAGAAAAATGTCGTCCTAGGCCATGTTGGATCATATTTTATTATTAACGACCAATTTATTGTGTTTCACGTTTTTTTTAAATCGTATATATATGACGACCATGTGACTGTTTTCAGGCGTTGACCCTCCCGTGGCGCCGCCTTGTGTGCTACTGCCGACTGTACGAAGTCCACGATCCTAACAAGAAGGAGAAGATCGGACTTCATCAGAGAGAAGTGTTCCTGTTCAACGACATGATCTTAGTAAGTGTCGTATCTGCCATGTATAGGTGCAATGATAGTGTGTCCGACTCACAGTTGCATTTGCAATTTGCTTTCTTGGTATCATCTCTTTTTTCTTTCTTTTTAAATTTTGTTTAAAAAAATATTTTTTATGGTCTTGGTATCATCTCTATTAGAGAAATGGTTCACGTACCTATTGGAATGCAATGTCTGTATATGTAGGATAAAGTTTACATCCTTGGATTATAAAATAAGGATCGTCGCGTATGGATAAAAGATTCCCGCTGTGATGAAAAACAATAACTCGTTCACTATCGTATAAGTATCGGCCAATTGGTCTTTCTGTAGCACAAAGCTTACAAATATGTTGATATTGTCTCATTACATTTTATAATCTAATTAATATGTATGTGTTAGACTTTGAAAAGTATGGTTGTCAGAAGTTTTATTTCAATACTTACTTTGAATAGTCCTCGCAATTTCCCCAGTAGCCATCTTTTCAAATTTACATTTTCCTGCCTATGTCAGAAAACACAATTTTTTACTCATAAAATTTACATTGAGGTGCATTTGCCCAAACAAAGGTTTTTAGATTTCAGGTAAAGTAATTGCAATTTATTTATTTTTCAGGTAACGAAAATCTTCAGTAAAAAGAAGAGTGGAATCACGTACGCGCTGAAGAACCAGGCTGTTCTGAGTGGCATGCAGGTGTTCTTGTTTGAAACATCACGTAAGTAACGAAATCTCCGGAAATCTAGACGAACAATCGGAGAAAAGATCCATCTTATGGACATCTCGTAGAATCAAATCCTAATAACACCTGGGGGGCGTTCAAAGACGCAAGCGGCTTACCAAACTAGGCACTGTCTTGGAAGTCGCATGAACCGTAGATGAGACACGGAACCAGTTTAGCTAAGCGGCTTACTCAGCCCTTGTGTCTTTGAACGCGCCCCTGGTATTATCACTGGCATCGATGTTCATGGAAGTTACTTTTCTGGGTATCGTTTCTCGAAGCTCTCAGATCCACTATAGCGCTCCCGTAAATACACGATCCTCATGTATTAGAGATCAATACAAGATTCCTTATGGTCTCGTAGTAGATATGAAAGCTTCGAGAAACGATACCCAATAGTGATAGGATCCTCTGTCTGCAAAGTCGCAGTGCATTTATTATCCTTGATTCATCGGGGTCGTCGTGTATGCGTGAAAGATTCCCACTATGACGTAAAACAATAATTCACTCACTCGTCAGTCTTGTCGCGTATGAGTGAAAGATTCCCGCTGTGACGTAAAGCGACAACTCGCTCACTGGTTCATCGGTAAAATCTGGTGCTCGTAGGTTTTCAGCAACAGTAAGTTCCGCAGGTGTTGCAGGTTTCCTGCTTCCATAGCATTGTAGTCGTCGTATATGGGTGAAATATTCCCGCTGTGACGTAAAGCATTAATTAATTCATTCATTCATTCATTTATACCTTCTATACACAAGACAAGTTAAGACAAGTTACAATATAAGTGAAATAATTTTGAAAATGGCTCTAACAATATTTCAGTCCCAGCCCTGAAATTACGAAACTTTTTGAGTACGATTTCATGCTCAAGTAAAAGATTTACATGACGTTTTATGAAGAAAACTTACCCGAGTTGAGCATGAAATCGTACTCAGAAATTTTTTGTAATCTGGTATATCTACATCATATAACATGTTGATTTTTGTTTCAATTTCAGATTATCAATTTGGTATTCAACTTACTAACAACCTCGATGGGAAAGTTTTACTAACATTCAATGCAAGAAATGACCATGACAGACAGAAGTTTGTAGAAGATCTAAAAGAAGCTATTTTAGAAGTATGTGAAACATTTCAGATTACAGTGTTCGAAAATAAGGAAATAATAAGGGTGTCATTCTCCATAGACCAAATGTTAATGGAGGTCAAATCTGTAATTTTCAGGGGATCACACAGATAGCTTTAACATTACAGATTTTTAAATGACCTCCGGACCCCCTTTAAATTCGAACACTGGATTATCTGTCTTCAGAAATATTTTTGTTTTAAGAGTAATCATTGTGATAACTTCCTGTTGGTAGTGAGAAGTGGAACACAAACAAGAAATAATCGCAAATTGGTAAAATATTCCTTCTGCGATGTAATTCAAATCAATATTATTGTGAATTGCTTTTAAAGAAATCAATTTTCAGTGGGTTTTAAGTAATTACAAAATGTTATCAATTTTGATTGGCTACCTGCTTTTCTCCGCAGACCAATGGGATGGAGCAGATGCGAATCGAGGAGGAGCTAACTCGGCACCGCGCCACTCACAACACGCTGGAGAAGCACTATGCAAATGACGACTCGCGGGTACTAATGTACGAGCCCTCTGACCCCGCTATAAATAGACTGTCCGCGCCCGAGTGTGGCGCTCTGAAGAAACACGCGCTATCCAACTCCCTCACTGATTTGTCTGAAGGTATGCATGTGCATGTAGCATGTATGGGGGACTTCTTTTCACCGTTTTCGCAACTTTCTTATGTTTGCCTTGGCCATACTAAAATGATCATCAGTTTTCTGAGATGCTTGGTTCATCTTCTGTTGATGAGTTTCAACAACAATGTTCCGGCATACAAAACAAAATAATTTAAAATTAAATCTCAGTTTAGCAAGATTGATCGGTAGGATATGTCTTATGTGATGTTAAAAAATAGATAGCTCTCTCTAGGATATTGAAAAAGAAATGTAAATCACCTCGTATGCTGCTATGGCTTTCTTGAAATTATCTGAAGATTAGTGAATTACAAAATGTGTAATATAATCAATTTGTGATTATATTATCTCCAGAGTTAATGAAGTATCATAAAATCTACACTTTCTCGCAAATGACGCGTTTAATTTGAAATATTTTTAATTACGCTCGTTTCGTAATTTTACCGAATATCCATATGCAGTCTTTTCTATTTTATTACAATATATTGTGAAATGATATTTTATTATGGCCAAGATGATGTTATGGGCTCTCATCCAAATAGAAGATCAGTACTAAGGTTTTGATACAAAGAAATGTCAACAAACTCTACTATCATGAGTACATCAAGTACTTAGTTTCAATTTTATTATCACAAAAGATTTCGTCGAAAAACATGGCAAGTAACCAACAGTGCAGCCACCCCAGTGCTTTAACCCTCTCCATGCTGGAGGCAACCGGAGATGCCCTTATGAGCAGTGATTATGCCTAGTCCAGCAGGGAGAGGGTTAACGAACGATCTTGATAATGTAATCTTTTCAAGCAGCCTTTGCTAAAATATCGGCAGTCATTTGCCAGCTGGAGATCCCGGCAACTGCTGGTAATATGTAAATTTAATTGTAAGCATTACGCAACGCAAGATGTAAATGTTTGATGTAAGAAGAAAACTGCACTGTTAGTTTATCAGCTTTGACGTCATTCTACGATAAGAGCCCATGATACTTGAATCTGAAAATCATCCATATGTGTTTATTTACCATGTATATATTATGAAGAAGACCTACTTCCAATGTATCTATAACGAATCATGTGTAAAGATTGCTATTTGGAGCAGATTATTGTGAATTTGGTACAGAGTTTCGAAAGGTAGGACGTTCGATGTCTGTGTTGGAAGTCTAAGCTTCATTGTCACACGTTTTTGTTTAATTTTAATTTTTTTTTTGCTGCCTTCTCGAATTTGTTTGATTAACCGAGGGTGAATGTTGGCTCCTTTGTGTTGACAAACTTTGTCATCTGAAACCACATCCTTCACTTAACTTTTGCAATGGCTAAAAATAACTTTGACCTTCACCTTCACCTGATCTTTCAGAAGTTCATGCGCAATTTGTAACATTTCTACAGCATTAACTCGCAGCATGTTGTTCTTGAACAGCAAAACAGCATTTTATGTTGTGAAGACATTTTAACTACGGTATATAAAAATAAAAATAATTTTTTTTTATCGTGAAATGATTCTTTTCAAATTAAGTATTTTCAAATTAAGTATATCAAATTAAGTACAGTTTCTAGAATAGAGATAGTTATGTGTACTGAAAGTGTTTTTCGCCAAAAGAAATTGTTAGGCATGTTATAAGTTTATTCAATAAATTGCGCCCTTATTTTTTAAGGTAATAGATAGGTGTTTTTAGTATATTATAGCCAGTTTATGTTGCGATGCCTGGTAGGTTTATACACATTCACATTTGTCCGATAGCAGTCGTCAGTGTCAATAGATTTGTCGTACCATGGACTTTATTCGGTGTCAATTCATTTCAATCTTTTGTTTATCACTTCATCTGTCATGTATTTTGTTTATTTTTAAAGTTTTATTTGAATCAGCTGTTTTGTGACATGTTGTGATCATTTCATTTCATAAAGCTGTGGTAGATATCACGCTATTCTCGTTTAAAGGCCAAATTGTGACTCTATGTTGTAACTATAAATTCTCAATCTCCCCGCCTAGCACCTTTAAAGCCACACTCGGTGCTAAGTTGACAGTTTTTTATACTAATGTGGTTTTTTTGACAGTTTCAATGATGGTGAAAGTATTTTATGTTCAATAAAGTTTATGATTCCAGTTAAGATTAGCAGAATTAACAACAGATTACACTGGCCGTGAATATGTGAAGTTTATTAGTTAGATTGCAGAGCATTATAATTCATATCGTTACTAGGGTGTGAAATTGGTCATATTTTCCTGAATAAATCATGTCAGCTATATGAAGAGGCTGAAAATATATTACTTTCTCTCTTATGGCTTCTAGCACCATTTATAATAACAACTTGACGTTTTTTTTTATCAGATTTGTATCGCGATTTGCTCACTTATGTCGTCTGTAGGGAATGGATTTTAGGAAATATCTAAGTTGAATCTATGGAAATAGAAATTCTTGTGGCAGAGCCAGAGAAAGCTCGAGGTTTAACATTTTATCAGATTTGGTGTCAAGTTTATGTATAAAGGTTTGAGATAGAACATTTTCACTTTCTTTGTATAAGAGTCATGTCAAGATTAATCCTAGCATAATGTCTAGACGTCTCACAATATTTGCAGCATTATTTTTAAATTAGGAATTTTAGAAACAGAATGTAGAAATATAAGTAAAACCGGAAATATTTTGTGATAAACTATATAAGAAACTTACCAAGTGTAAAGATGAAAATACAATGGTAAAAATTCTTTATATATTCTGTGATAAATGATAATAAATTTACTAAAAACAATACTACTCATTCTTTATTCATTCATCATCATAATCCATATTCATCCTTTAAATATTTAGTATTATAATATCATTATCATATATTATTAATAAATGAATTATATATATTGAACAGTCAAATATGGGTACCATGTACGATTCACAAATTTCCATTACCGTAAACATTATTCCAAATTTTCATTTGAATGGCAAACCCATATTTTACTGTCTGTTCACTTTCATAAATTTTTCATGTGACAATTTCTGGTTTCAGCTCACGGGATGAAGCGAGGTAGCAGCGGTGCATCTCTGGACAGTGGAGTGGTACGTTCCGCGAAATTCCCGCATTAATCCCAGAAATCCTGAATTATTTTCAGAAAAATATCCACAAATATTTTCAATGGATATATTCTCAAGTTTTCTCCTATCCAAATATTTGTAAAATACTATCCAAAAATTTGTAAATATTTCTTTATATAATTTATATGATTTGTATTTAACTTAGTTAATAATCATATTGTTGATTATTTATGCGTTTAATGTTGCTGCGGGAATCTTTCACCCATTTGTGACGATAATAAGTATATAAACTACTATAACATTCAACTTTGAAATACAGTTTTAAAATTCTAATTTTCCTCACATACTATTAAATCTTAAGGTATTTGTCTCATCTATAAGAACTTGTAATTTGTATTAGAATGTACTTTTGATTGGGCACTTTCTACCACTGTGATTGGTCAATTCTTCTTGTTCCTGACAGCTGATTGGTCACTTGTTACAGGTGTCCGGCAGTGTGGGGAGTGCCAGCAGTAGGGAGGAGACATCGTTGAGTCCGGCCACCGGTCACCTACACGGCTTGAACACCGCCTCTGTTGTCAGGACACCTCGCGGACGGTCCAAGCAGTCCCAAATCCAGTTGAAAACCGGACTGCCCGAGGGGACGGAGGTGTGAACCGGTGGAATTGTCAACTGACAGAATTATGAACTGAAGGAATGGTGAACTGACAGTGCTGTACTTACTGACGGAATTGTGAACCTATTGAATTGTGAACCGATGGAATTGTGAACCGATGGAATTATGAATCGACGGAAGGGTCAACGGACAGAATTATGGACCGATTGAAATATTTATGTTTGAAAGGTGAACCGACAGTAGAACCAACTGATGGAAGGGTGAACCAACGGAATTGTGAAACAACGGAATTATTCATTGATTGAAATTTTATCTGTCCAAAGGTTGAACTGATGTTGAACCGGCGGAACAATTAGCTTCCCAGTAGGGTTCATTCAGTGGAGAAAATCAACATGCGACATGCCTGAAGGTTACATCATAGAAATTCTGGGTAGTACGAAACAGGACCTACGTCAAATATTCACGTTAGAGATCTCAATTGTTTTCATGCTTCTAGCGACGTGTATACCTGACCTTCTACCCAACCCTAGACGAGACTTTGAATACAATGGGATACGCAAACAAAATTCCAAGTTCATGTTGATAATAATAACACGGCATCTGGACACAAAGGGACCACTAGTTACCTCCCTTGGCAAACATCTCCTTTTTTTTTTATCCTGCATTGCAAGACGCCATTAGACTCATGCAATGACTATATATAGGAACTTGGTATCCCTCGTCTTTCAGTCGACGCGAGCCTCTGCAGTTTAGAACTTTTCACTGTGGCCTCACAACATCCTAGCAGTTTCCCGCGAGCGAGCCAGCCGCCATCGTCCGTAGACGTAGACCTAGACTTAGACTTTAGCATTGCATTGTGCATCTTCACCAAGTTCTGTGATTGCAAAGAAAAACTACGAGACAACAGCTATGCATCTTGCGTAATAGCCTAAAATGTCGTTCGTTTGTGAACGGCAGTAAAACGTCTGGCGGGTTTAACGAATGAACGTGTCGGTGTTGAGAGTGCGGTGATTTGAACGACATTCGATGCAAACTTAACCATGTCTTCACATCTTCTTGCTATGTCTTCGCATAGGAATATTTAGACGGAGTGTTTGTTATTGACGTCTTAGGCTTGGCATTACCTGACCGACATATCCCGAAGGAATGGTTTGCAATCAATTAGATGTTAAAACCAAATTGTACAAAGAATATACTTAGTCAAAGATTAAGCTAATTAATTAACGAATGCAAATTCGGAACGTAGAACGTGTGTGAATGCTGTGACTCACAGCTAAGAATGTAGTGAGTGCGTGTATATAATATATATACATAATACAGCAGTATTGTTTGCGAAGCCGAGTCACATTGGCACGCTGTTATATGAAATCTATAATTAATTTATATTAAAACTGCCATGCAGTATACCGTATATATTTCCGTGTTACTATTTAATGTATATTTCTCTAATGTGTTTATTTATGCATGCTTGCAATCTTGTTTCTTTTCATGAAATTTCTTACATTTCAAAATTAGATTTCAAGCCATTGGGTGATCCTGGTAAAGGAGAGAATTAATATTAAAAGCTACGGTAGAACCTACTTTGTATAACTGGCTTTCACGGCTAACATCATGAATTGTAAATATACTAACCTTCCGTCGTCCCTTATGGGTGAAATATTCCTAGAGCAATGTAAAACAAACCAATCAATCAATCAATCAAATAACCTTCATTATAGCAATTTACTGATCTGTATTCATTTATCGCATCCAAACTAGATCTATACTCATAATTGTCTTGTATGGCTCAACGATTCTCGCTTCATTATTAAAGCAATCTCTTTATAGTGTGTCTTGAAGAAATTCAATAAATAATTGAAGTGTAAATTATGACAGGAAAAAGTATTCGGAATTTGCCATCAAATTTTTCCATTAATGGTGAAGTCCTGCATGATTTTTGTACTGCAAAGTATTTCCTATGATGCGATATTGGTAGCTATATTTGGTATCTGAGATAGTAGTATATAGCAACTTACTGTACATGCTCCTATTAACTCTCTCCATGTTGGAGGTAATCAGAAATGCCCTTAACCTTCTCCCTGCTGAATAAAATCAAAGTGTTCTATTTCTACATGTGATCGGGAGACTTAAGTTGCCTTCAGCAGGGAGAGAGTTAAGAGCAGTCTGTGTATATCCAGTAGGTAGAGGAATAAACAACTTTCCTATATTTTCCAAATCTATTTGAAATTCATTAAACTGTATAAAACTGTTACTTGTTCAGAACTATGCTGTCAATTTATGAAATCAATATTTATTGAGAGAAATCGATTATATCTGTAGTTTGGTGTAATGTGTGTGTGTGTGTATGCATGCATGTGTGTGTGTGCATGCAAGAAAGAGATTGGGAGAAACGAGATGAAGAGAAAGAATGAATTTGCAGATTGAGAGGGACCGAGTTGTGTCCGGACAAGGTTGAGAAAGTTGGCTGTCAGTAACGACGGAGCACTGCTTGTAGTATTCTAGATGTAGACGATAAACTTGTGTACGGGTAACGCCTCCTAGAGTATGTGTAAATAACAGTGCAGTCACTCTGCCACAACTTGTCAATCGATGACCCCCAGAAGTAGGCAATTGTACATAGAATTGTGTATGAACATTTTGATCTAGGGGAGGAAACTCTCTGGTCAAAGGGAGATAACCTACCCATATTTGGGTGTTGTTTCTCTATGCCAAAAATAAATTATAAAATATGTCTGTTTTGTCTTGTTTTTGTGAATTTCCATTGAACATGAAGACAAAGTTTGTTAAATCGTGGATTATTGTTTGTAATTTACTATCATTATTTCAGAGAGATTATTCCTGCAGCAACGTCAAGTAATATAAATCCAATTATTTTAGAGATGTTTGCAGTTTTGCTTTTCCGATTTCTGAACTCTTGATACCTGGAAGGTATCTACTGGTTACGGGCCTATTATCGCCTGAAATATGGACGTTTTCCTGGATATTTTTCTTAATATGTACATCAACTT
>JAUTBZ010170035.1:0-10393 GCA_032361785.1 Lepetodrilus galriftensis | reverse complement strand
AAGTTCTTGTATTCACCCCTTAGGCTGAAGCACTTTGCTATTTAGAGGCACAATTTTGAGCCTCGGCCCACGGCCTAAATGTCCTTGTTAGATGTCCTTGTTAGATAATCGCAAAAATCTCTCTCTACAGTTTGCAGCCAATGGTTTTACAACAGTAAAGGAGAAGGTGAAGATCGTTAAAGGGGAGGTAACTCTACTTGACGTGCAGCTACCGGAACTTCCAACAGGGGGAGCTGGTTGTATTCAAAGTTATTATTTATGGATGGTTGGCTGTTGTATTTTCTCATACTTTACAAAACATGCATGGTATTTTAGTCGAGACAATTTATAAAATGGTTATGGTATCAAGACAGTGGATTGAATAAATTGCAACAATTAATCAAATTATAGAGCCAACTATTCCATGAAATTTCAATTTATTGTGATGTTGGGCCAACATTACTTTCCAACAAACCGACATACCAACCGACATACCAACCAACATACCAACCAACATACCAACCGACATACCAACCGACATACCAACAATGGCCCAACATACCCTTGCTATCTGGGATACAGGCAGTGAAGCGTATGTCACAAACCATTGCAAAACAATTTACACGTTAATATAGTACAGTCTTTTTTTCAACTGTGATGTATCTATAGGCCTATAGCATATATTTAATTAATTATGATATATTATCATATTGTATTTGTCTTATTGGTGAAAGATTCCCGCAGCGACGTTAAACTCCATATTCACTCACTCAATTGTCTTATTGAATTTGTCATATGGGATTTGTCATGTATAAAGAAGTATGAAAATTAATTAAATTTTAGATACTGTAAATCACGAAATTAATGTGTCACTAATTTAATGCGACCTCTAGATTTTAGACGTATATGCGACACCAATAAAATGCGAACGGCCATGTCTCCATATTTATTCACCAGTCTTACCTTTAATGCACAGCAATTAAATGCGACAATACGGCGGTCGCATTTTTCGCATTAATATTCTGCTTGTGTTAATTTCATGATTTACAGTAGATTATGATATATAGTTTTTCTGAGTGAGAAAGGATTGTAATTATATAATACCTGGAATATTTGTACTGTATTTAATGGTTCCATATTTATATAGATATAGGTACGTATCTAGAGATTCTTATGGTCTACCAACAGCAGTAACATAAGACTTCTGATTGGCTATGTCACAGAGCCAATCATATTGCTCCATTACTGCAATTACAAGAACAGCAACTCTTGCTAGCTGTTACAGTGTACACAAATTATCAGATGAAATGATTGTGTTCGAATAATTTTAAAAATCCAATTAAAAGAATTAATGGTCATATTCATATTTTTAGGGTCGGGGAAAAACAATTATTTTCAGTGGTTAATTTAGGTTTTCGAAATATTAGAGGATTTAAATTATTAGGGTAATTACCACATACACAAATGGAATGTGTGGAACAAGCGAACGTTGTTAGTAGTGCGTGAAAGACAACATACGTGTCAAAGCTCAGAATTATCTGTGATTACTGTATAACTGTGGTGCTCAAAGTCCATGACCAGTAAGTTGCAAGAAATATAAATGATTCATTTTACAAAATGTATGAAATTTTGTTATCCAGAAATGTAAATTAATAATCAATGTATTTGGAAAATGGTTTCTATAAAATATGTTTTAAAATTCAACAACCAAAGTGATATTCTCCTATACTAGTATATAGCACAGGATACTGTTTAACCCTCTCTCCATGCTGTAGACAACCAAAGATGCCCTAAAGAAGTGTGTGTGCCTAATCCAGAGGGTTAAATGAAGTTTTGAACATATTTTATAGTTATTATTTCCTATTTTACATATTTTATGTGAGCTTCAATGACCATTGTAATGTAAAATCTTTGGAGATTGTATTTTATGAATCTTAAATATATTGTTCTATCTTTATGAATGAATTAGCATTTATATAATTGGTCTGCGTTTAACAAATAAAGGTTGTACTGTAGTCCAAGCCTAAGTTAGTCCATGCACCATGCTTTTACTATAGCAGGAAATGACGTATACATTGATTTATGGCGGACTTAGTCACTACAGGTACGACCAATTCTTGAAGATGTTGATGTAGAAACTGAAGCATAATATATGTTTCTATTTAATAATGACAACAGGCTATGTTTATATATTGATATTTCATAACTGTTTGATGTTATTGTGGGAGAAATGTACTCCATTTTAACCCTCTCCATGCTGGAGGCAACTGAAGATGCCCTAATAGTGCACGTGCCTATTCCAGCAGGGAGAGGGTTAACTATGTAACGTGATGCTTGTAGTGTAGTGATCTTTGAAGTATTCATTATTCTGTCTCAAATTTATTATTATAAAGCTGACAATAAACCACTAGATTAACCCTTTCCCTGCTGGAGGAAACTACAAATGCCTTTTTATTTTAAAAAGAAGTGATCGTAAATACTTTAGCATGGTGAATGTTAAAACCTATTATTCAGAATTATACAGAGAGAAATCCACTCATCTGATTCTACCAGTACCTCTAAAGGTAATACAATCTGAGGTTGTTTATCTCATGATAACAAAATGCGAAAATATGGCAATTAAACATGTAGCTTGCTAGTGTAGACAAATCAAATGTACACACTTTCAGGTAAAATATGTTTGACCATGAAATATGTCAACAAACTAGGTATGATTATATGCCTTTAAGTTTAGTTGTTGTGATTTCTTATCACAGACAGGCTTATTTTGCTATGCCAAGTGTCCTAGTAACAATTGTGAATCCAGTTATAACTAATGTTCAAAGTACCGGTATATGCTTTTTGTTTTGTCCATAGTCTCAATCTGCCTTGAACTAATTTACAAGGAAATTTGGTTTTCTATGCATAATATTATATTCTGTGAGTATATTATTTGGGCAATGTTATATGCTTATTTGTATATACAGACTACAGTATACATGCATTTATTTATATTTTGTTTTACCTATACAGAGATAAGTGCCTATGCACAATATTGCTACAATTTATGTTTATTAATCAGATGAAATGAGGTGTGTTACCTTAATAGAAAATATTCTATATTCATCATATCTGAGCATATTCTACCGATATCCATGTTCAGTTTAGTCTATTATTGACTAACAAGATAATCCAGGTATGAATATTAATAAATATGTGATTGACTTACCAGATCTATGTAAACTCCCGCGATATAACGCTGAAGTTGGGGTCCATGACATGCCACCCGCGTTATATCAACGAATATAATAGGAGAAGAAAACCCCTAAGGGCGTTATATCGAGGGAGCACTGTACTGGTATTTACAACATGGAAACAATAGAGACATAGTATAATGGAACTAGTGGCATGGATTGTGGCAAAGTTTTAATTAAACCTCTTCCTGGTACATGTAGTGGAAATAAGATATGATAGTAAATATAATACTAGTATACTATATCAAGCATAGATTTTTTTTATCATTTCAGTGCTCAGTAGAAAGGTCAATGTTGAACTGGTTTTAATGGCTCATTGTTTTGGACCAAATTTGAACTAAAAATTTAACATCTAAACACAATTATTTTATGTTTAGTATTGAAAGATTATTTGCAAATGCAAGTTATTATTATTTTTTTCCATTTATTTTTGTATTATTAATTGTTTGCTATGTGTAGCGGTTTTTTTTCTTCGAATTGAACCAGTGTGCACTTTTCATCCAGAGTATGTTATGTTTATTCCTATTCCCTGCTCAAATATGTGTCATCCAAGTGTGTCGTATTGATACATACGTGTTCTGGCCTTCACGGAATGGTCGTACTGTAGACAGGACGTAAATCAGGGCGTACACCATGGTTTTACTAATGACTTACGCCTATATTTACGCTCGGACTGTAGACGGTCACGTGAGAAGGTAAAATGCGATCCTGATCTGTGTCTAATGTGATAAATGTACTTACAGGTTTATTCTTTACACATACCAATGCGATCCACTTATAAGTATAAAATATAAGTATAAACTTATATTATACGTGTATATTTAAAATGACAAAGATCGCATTAAAAGCACCAGCAGAATAGCCTATGTCACATGTATGGAGAACAGTACACTGATCTCAGACGTGCGTGCTTATTTACTGTTGCCGCAAAATGTGATTTCATGTGTCTATAAATGTCTGATGTATGCATATATATTGAGTGATAGCTTAATTATTGATACTAATTAATTTGATTTTAAAATAAAAGGTAAATATTGCCTTGAAAGACTGTATCATGTGATTAAAATTTTAGTTTATTTGTTGTTCTTTTGGATGGTTTTTTTTAATTGATAAGGAGATTTCTCTAACCTTCCCTGGACCATCAATGCATCGATTCCTATACGTAGATACGCAGCCATATCAATTTCCTTGCTAACTTTATTTTTTAAATAAAACATGAACATAGCACAGTTACAATACTGGCGAATACCTCAACTATGCACCTACTATATACCACTACGCCTTACCATACTTTGTATACCATATGGGTACGCTAAACGGAGTATGCTTCATGTATACAGGTACGCAACCACATCAATTTCCTTGCTAACTTTAATGTTTAAATGAAACATGAACATAGCACAGTTATACAGTACTGGCGAATACCTCAACTATGCACCTACTATACCACTATATGCCTTACCATACTTTGTATACCATATGGGTACGCTAAACACAGTATGCTTCATGTATACAGGTACGCAACCACATCAATTTCCTAGCTAACTTTACTTCTTAAATAAAACATGAACAGCACAGTTACAGTACTGGCGAATCCACATTTAAAAATACCTCTACTATTATACTATACACCTATACGCGCCTGACCATGCATGCTATAGATACTGTGTATATGGGTACGGTCAAGCGCTAGTATACACATGTATGTATAGCTTAGAACTGCATACGGCAACCATACCAATCTAAACAGTGGATTATGCTCATAGCAGGGAAAGCTAGAGAAATCGAGCTATTTGTGAACGTCCAGAATGTGTATATATTTCTTTCACTTAAATTGTTATGTCAAGAATTGTTTAGAAACCATGTACAATACACGTCTATCATTAGGGTATCGGTTAGTTCATTCATTTCTGACCGTGCATGCCGTACTCTATATGTTTAGAACCTTCACTTTCAATATTACCGAGAGTAGTAGAGTTTATAGCGTCAGTATATATAGCGTGTCCTCCTACGCTATCATATTGATTCCGATAAATATGTGTCGACTTTTGATTGCCAATAAAGTACCGATTTCTTTGATCAGCGAATCAAAGACGTTTCATGAAATCATATCAGATATGGCTGTCTACAATAGAACCAGATGTGTGACCAATATGCTCCGTGCACAGATCGATAGTCTGTTGATTGAAGAACTTATCCATTCATTGTCCAACCAACACTGCTCTTAACAGAAGGCCTTTTTACCAGCTAAATTGTGGTCCATTGAATAGTTGATTTCTCGTTTATTATGCACTTTGTAGGTTAGTTTGGGCTTGAATATAGTAGCGAATAGCCTGGGATCACGAAGCTGAGTTAAGTTTTCCGAAAGGGTTCCTATAGTTCTACGTCATATATGTAGTTTATTTAATAATAAGTTCGTCTGTACTCACTATCATAGACCAGAAATATTGACCCCTCTTCGGATTATAGAAAGGATTATAGAAAGCTATATTCAATGAAGAAATTATCAATATTAAAGCATGGATATTTTCATGAATAGACGGGCCTATACTTATAGTTGACTTTGTTTTATTTATCAAAACCTCCGAGTCAGTTCTTCTTACTTATAGACGTTTGATGAGCATGTGAGACGTTTAAGATTTCCAAATAACAATTTGACCTAGCTATGGAATGATGGGTTGATAAATACCAAACGCATCTCAGATCTGAGATCCCATAGCGTAGGTCTACTTCTAAATATTGTGTATCGATTTTAGGCCACGTTTAACCCTTCCCCTGCTGTACTATAGGCACATAAACTGCTATTTAGGGCATTTCCGGTTGGCTCCAGCAGAGAGAGGGTTAACGATTAGAATAGAATAATTTCATGATTTATGCGATAAACATCGTGCATATATATATACGCAACGTAGCCCACTTTAGTAGGCCTACGTCAGAAGATGACTTAATTACGAATAGTGTGCCAAAGAAAGTTAGGTTTCTCTGACGACTTCGATAACCAATGCATTTGAATAAACTGATCAATCTTGTGGAACATTTAGTAAGAAAAAACCCAGATTTGCGGACCAATGAACTGACCAAATAACCGGAACGCTTTCCCCATAGATCAATTTGTTTTCCCCCAAGCTCCGCCAGACAAAATAGTGGTCGCCATTACTCAAAGCTGGAAATAAGCAGACGACGCTCGTGAACACTTCCCAGCAAACTACACTCGTGAACACTTCCTCAGCAAACTACACTCGCGAACACTTCCTCAGCAAACTACACTCGTGAACACTTCCTCAGCAAACTACACTCGCGAACACTTCCTCAACAGACGACACTAGCCCTCTGTCATGTGACATCGATGCAAACTTGTTTCAGGTAGGCATATATTTCAGCATTTAACAGCTTTAACAGGTTATGCGTTTATGCGTTTACAAATGTATTTAAATTGTAGGATATCTATTAAATAGTTAACCCATTAATGCACATGCACCTTGTGGGGATGCATTTACAAAATGTTATGTACATGATAATGTACTTACTTACTTTACTTACATTATAATGTATGATGTATATCACTGTGAGTGGTTTAAGCTAATAAAACTTGAAGCGTCCTCGTTCTACGATATAGGGCTTAGACCTACTACTGCAACAACTATATATGACCGAGTTGTAGGCGTACTACTACTACTACTACTGCTACTACTACTACTACTAGTAGTAGTAGTAGTAGTAGTAGTAATAGTAGTAGTACTACTACACCAGTAACAACTGCTATATAGGTCTACCATTTTTATCATGAAAACCCACACTAAACTTATAAATATTAATTTTTATTATTTTACTATTAATTTTATTTATGACACGCTACGACTATGAAATTTATTATTTTACGATTTGCTGTTGATCGTTGATCGTAGTCAGATTATATATTCAACATAGAATATATGTTGCGTATCAATATTTCATCCAAAGTTCGTACTGTTTCACCAAGTTGGGTTACATGTCTAACACATATCCTTACATACAGAATAGGTCATATTATGTGTGGAGGTTAGGCTACAACATAGACATAATAATATAGTAACGTTAACTTTTCTTTAACAGGCTATTATGCCTGGCGAAGTAGTAGGCCTAAATACGCATTCAACGTGGACAGCAACACCCGAGTAAAATGTTTTTACATTCAATGTACTGTACTGGTATATAGGTTACGTTTGTGTAGTAAATACAAATACGAACCTATTGCATGTCAACATAGAACCACCTACACGCATACATTACGTCACTAAGTTATCTGAACAATGGTATAGATGGTGTCAACACGTTATTAAGAAGTAGTTAATGGCTGTTCGCACACAATCACACCGTATTCTAGCTTGTGAGTGGAACAGTTTAAAGATATTTTACTGATGCGTTCGTCTCACGTCTTGCATGCAGGACATTGGATGAAATGACAGTAAGTTAATCCACGATTGTATATATAATTAGTACGTCTGGTTTATTGTGTTTTTAAGAACATGGGGGTTACATGCTATTCTTGGATTCATTCGTTTGTTGAAACCTAGTCCTTGTCAAAGACGTCTCATAGCATTTTGTTTTCGATTTTTAATGATAATTTTATATTTTCTTTGAAAATAGCAATTTTTCAGAAAATGTCAACAAATATTTTTTTAAAGTTGCTATGAACCGTCTTTGAAAAGGGACTAATTGAAACCATAGTTTTGCAACACTGCTATGTATTGTAGGTTAGTTGTGTTCAATGACTAGCGCTGTTCTTTGAAACATATAAGCGTTTAAATTAATACATTATATACATGAATCATCTTGACTTGATGTGCTCTTATGAATACATGCTTTTAGAAATCTTACTTTTACAGCTGTTAAAAATATATCCAAATGTAACTGTGTTTTTTGTAATATATTTCTTCTATATGTTATTGTCCGTGGGGAGTTTACGCTTGTTTGTTTGTGTTATTTTTCTCTCTCAATTTGTTGGCAAAGCAAATCGAAGACTCGCCTTTCTGTTTGAACTGTATGATTGGTCTCAATACTGAAACAGACGACGAACTGTGTTATCAAGATTGTATTGTTATAACGGATTTCAATAATTAATATTGATGGCTTTATTGGAAGGTGCTAGAGCGACTTTCGTTGTCTTTCATGAGTTTTCAAAAATACACATGGTCTCACGTTTCATTTAGGCCTAAAACATAACAACATCCAGTGGCGGATCTAGGCTCAATTGAAGGGGGATGCATTGAGGGGTTCAATGTGGATATTTGTTACAGAAATAGCCTACATGTTACATTAAATATTAATGATGAACGTTGCGACAATTAATATGGCGTTGGATTACAACAATGCTTTAAAGGTATGCTTGCAGGAGCGGATCCAAGCAATTAATTGGTTGTTGTTAGTACTAAAAGGCATATTTCAAATAGTGATGAATATCGCATGTCGATGGCCTGTATCAGCAACAAAGACAACGTATGTCAAACCATTGATCTTCAAATCCCGACTCTCTGACATCTTGCTTAGCCTACTATATATATACGTGGACTACCACTGCTTATACTCACTAGACAAGCATAGATCAGAGTCCTACTCTTCCCTGGGGTAAATTGATGGTCCTCTGACGATCCTATACAGATACAATCACAGATATTTAAAAGGTTCCTCCAGATGGCCACTTAAAAACAGTAGACCTCGCATATAAAGTACTCATTGGGACCTGCTATTTCTGTCTGTTATATGCGAAGTCCGTTATACGCATATGCCGCAATTAGCGTTAGATGGGATCGGGACTTATAATTATGCGAGGGTCCGGTTTGTGCGAGGCGGCATGTGCGAGTTTACTGTAGTTTACTATCGCTCCTTTTCTTAGAATGCTTTCGTAAAATGGAATAGCTTGCCAATTAAATAAATATTAATGATGAACCTGACCGCCTCGCTTTCCTCTGTAGACAGTTTTAATCGAAAGCTAAAAATATATCCTGTTTCGAAAATACTTTATCTCTCGAACTTAGCTCTTTTTTTTATGCTTTAATTCCCGATTTTGCGTTGTGTAAGCGCTATTGGCGTACCATGCGGAATTTGGTGCTATATATTGTTACCGATGTCCCCAATCTAACCTGTTTACGGCCAGTTAGCTCGAGATTCCTCTAGTCTTCACTCCTGACCATGAGAAACCTTTCATATGGGTATGGTTAGAGGAATAAAAGTCTCCTATGTTCAGCAGGGAAGGCTACAGGAACCGAGCTTAAGCATGGGCTACGATTCGAATCTTGTCTCTGAACTTGCTGATTAATTAACCCTCTTCCTGTTGGTTTAGACAGTCACTGCTCTTTAGGACTTCTCCGGTTGCCTCCAGCATGGAGAGGGTTAACACTTACAGCAAGCAATGTGCAATACACACCTTCCATTGCAGAGAATGTGATGTCCATATTCAATGAAGGTATTCAGTCACAGTAGATGCATTATTATTTATTCTACAATATACATATACAAGTTAAAATAATAACATTAAATAGCATCAACAAATATATGGTATAGTTGTCTATTTTAAATGTTTTGAAATTACATCAATTATGAAAAATATAATATCAAGTAATCTTTGGATCTATAAAATATATAGCATTTCATGTGTAATCTATACAAATAAATTCTATGGATCTTCAAAAGAACAAATGTGTAATGATATCCATAATTTGTAGAATCTTTCTGTATCAATTAAAGTTACGAGGCAAAACTATATGTAACTAGTTCCTGTTTATTTGCAATTATCACATCAACTTGTAAACAGTATCATATGGATCCAACTGCACAAATATGACTAAAACATTACAGATCAACAGATCAGCATATGGGAATATAACATAAAAAATATCACACGATATGAATTGGACTTGTGGATAAAAAACATTATCATTTTGTTGGATATAAAATTCAGAGGCAGCAGAAGTGTGTGTGCATACATGTGTGTGTGTGGGTGGGGGGTGGGGGGTGTTTGCAGTGTGCATATGCATGCATGTAGGCACACACATAAGGGTGGGGCTATGGCAACTTTTAAAAACACAAATATATACTTATTTCCATTGCTACCATCATTACAATAAAGCTGTTTGTCATAGAATACATGAGTATCAAAAGCCAAGGTTTTGGGAACTAATACATTTGGGGGGGGGGGGGGGGGG
>JAUTBZ010170024.1:0-10393 GCA_032361785.1 Lepetodrilus galriftensis | reverse complement strand
TATCTATCTATATATCTATCTATCTATCTATCTATCTATCTATCTATCTATCTATCTATCTATCTATCTATCTATCTCTGTCTCTCTCTCTCTGTGGATTTATTGAAGTTTACCTTGACGGCGCTCCCTGTGACATACATTAGATTCAGTTTTGTTTACTAGTACATTTCCAGATATAACGGTCATTGAAAAAGAGTTAATTACAAAAACAAATCACACGTTTCTATGCCACCTCCTTGTTACTCACACTTTACCTACGTCATCACTCTTCGAGTTGGTCCAATGCTGTTATACAATTAATTCCTTTTCATTAAATAGTTTTGCGCACGACCTATTTAGTTATATTAGGATAAGATATTAATTGTTTGTATTACTTGAAAGAAGTATTAACAGTGTTCCATTTATTTGAAAGGTTAAATGCATGTTCCATAAATAAAACACGATAGCAATAAACAGGTGATAATTCCAGTAAGGTTTATGAGAAACGATAAAACAACATCGAATTAAATATATGTAAACCTATAGCATCTAGTTATTTAAATAAAAATGTTACACCTAAATTGTAATAAAAGCTTAGAAGATAACCACATGACATCGGACTAGACATTTTACAGACATTTTGTCATCATTTTAATTAATAAACTCAGGACATACAGCCTCACAGAATACAACTGGATTACAAACAATATCAGTGTAACTATGAATACAATTAAAACATACTCTTTCTAAAATATTGCATTATATAATTTAAAATCTTCATCCAAACTATCTACGTGACTCTACCTTTCGTTAGTTAACTACTAAAATAGGGAGGTTTGCACATCTGCCCGTTTCGATATTTAAATTGGCGACACCACAACGGTATTTCTTTGACTTCTAGCTAATGCATGTATACTATATTTTACGGGTGCAATAGTTGTCTTAACGGTTTTGTATATGCGTAACGTGTTGCCACCATTCCCTATATATCTACTGGTATCGTCATCTAGCCCCCTTAGTCTGTTAAAATTATCTTAAATGTAGACGTGGGAACGCGTCATCAGCCTGGATGTCATAAATATATATGATAGATACGAATAATATGTTATAATAATCTACCGGTATAATACATATCCAAAGTCTTGATCACACAGCAACTGAACGATACTCTAATATATCATGCAATAATGCAACATGAAAGGCTTTGGGTTGGCAACGTTATTCCAAGATAACTTTTTTCTTCAAAGTGATTTTCCCGGATTTCTGATAGGTTATAGGGGACGAAATTATGTTTCTTCTGATACCAATACATCTTTTATACCAATAACCGTTTGTTATAAACATAACAATAACATTATTTATTATTAATATAGACTATCTGTCCAAAGTAACTATACTTTATGTATACAGTATAGATCCACAGATATCTGAACTCGGACCTAATAAGTGGAAGCACTTGTAGCAACTTTTCGGATCTGAAATAGAGTATTATCTTGTAGATGTCCATTGGTTGATCGGAAATAGGGTATATCTATAGTAGATGTCGCTTGGTTGATCGTAAATAGGGTATGTATAGGTGTCGCTTGGTTGATAGGACATAGGGTATATCTAGTAGATGTCGCTTGGTTGATCGTATACCAGTTGCACTGACAGTCCCTATTTGTAGGATAGACTATCTGCTCTACGACCGCAACCCCCCATGTTGATTACACTTAATTACACGTATTTTATCCTTGTGTTTATCATGTATCACAATTTGGTGGTTTTCCGAGAATGAAACTGAATCCATGAAACCATAGCCGGTAATTCCTCACCCGCCGAGATTTCTTTCCGCGCATGCGCAAAGTCGTTATTAATAAACTTGACTTGAGTAGTAATAATGATGTGCATATTTATGTTGCGCCAAATCCATGCCGAAAGCTTAGGCCTACTCATAGTGCAGCCGCTACATTATTGTCCAGTACAGGGCCCGTACTCTATAAACTTCTCTTAAAAAATTAACATAAGTAGAAACCCAGTTTGGCAAATTCTTAGTATGCCTACTTACGAACTTCTTAGGACTTACGAAGTTTCGAGAATACGGCCCCAGGACATCCTTTCACGAAGAGACCATAACGCTCTCTTTGCCGATAGCTAATACATTGCAAAGAGAGTGCTATATGGTCTCTTAGCGGATAAGAGAGCTTTGTTAAAGGATACCCTTGTCAATGGGTCAAATTTAACCCATTCACAGCTGGGTGGCATTGAGCAGTGCTGATGCGTGAAACCAAAAACGTTCAAGAGGACGCGATGCTAGGTTTGAACTCCGGTACTTCGAGCTATGTGGCTGACACACTACCTTTAGACCACTATCAACATCCACAACCCGTCTAAGTATTGTCATGTTTTACTGGGATCCATTGCTAATACTGGAAACGGGTTGTAATAAGGATACTATGCCAATGTCTACTCGTCCACTGTATTGTTCTGATTTGTTTTATTGACAGATACCTCATGATTACTTTCCTCATAAGTCTTGAAATTGCTCCATATCCGTTTGCTCCTATGCGCCGTCAAAGTATGAAACACACCAGGTGGAACGCTAATTAGCATAATAACTTATCTACGCATGCGTGACCATGCGCAGCAAATACTATAATATTAGCGAATGTAGAATATGATATGGGTCACTTTTCAATGGGTAGATGGTTGTTTTTTTTGGTCCCTGTTAAAAAACGATCCCATGCCGTTGAAAAGTAACCCCGTCATTATTCAATGGAATAATTTCGTTGAATTATGACCTCATGTCACAATGCAGTGAAGGGTTAGTTTTCAATCCTAAATTGAGTACTAGTATATTTTTTGTTGGGATTTGTTGGGATTTTTTGATAGGATTTGTTTTATGCACATGTAACTCTCCTTTGGAGGAATACAAGTTTATATATCTATCAGGAACGACGTATACATCTATACCATCCAATTAGGATGCACCATTTTGCACTGTCGAAGTGCAGTTAATATCCTTGGTTAGTTAGTAGCCTACCAGGCGATGCTTGCAGGTTTACTGCAACACTCTGCGCCACACGTATTTTAGTGTCGTCCTACATCTTGCAAATCGAAGCAGTGATACAAGTAAACTAACCCTGAAAGTGACTCTAAACCCTACTTGTAAATACAAGAAAACATAAAAGGAAATAATAAAACAAGAACATAGAAAACTAGATAACAAATAACAGATAACATGAATGTAACCTTGAAGTTATGACTTGTTAAAAAATATATTAAATTATTATTAATTTAGTATCTACGTCATAAGACAAAACACCTTTTTTTAAATTAATTCAATCGAAATTGATGCATTCTATATTTGCATTCTCAAACATGGATAGAAACAGTATTCGATAGACGTCATCCCACGCGTTGTTTCTTCGTCACGTGTAACCTATTGCAACCAGCTTACTGTATTAATCATTTCATAATAACCTATTTTCCGTGCAATTACGATCAGATCTACGATTTGTCCATACTGCATGATATTGAAGTAAGCCTCGTTACATAACCTTGATCGTTAGGAAATAATCTTGTCGGGATAAAGTCGCAATATTATGCAATTAACTTTATCTGTACAACACTACATATTAATTCCGAGGTACTCCTGTTAAAACCGGCGTAATTCTAAGGTAACCTAAATTCCAACCTGGTGTAGTCTACGGTAACATTTGGAGATTAGGTTACCGGAGACGAGGTTACCGGATGCGGATTTAGAGTCGACAAAATCGGCGAATTACAACGACAAATTTCGATAGAATCTTTTTGATATTTCGCTCGCCGTTTCGTACATGACGGCCAAGTACCAAAATTACGAAACCTTTCTGGTACGATTTCAAGCTTAAGCTCAGGATTTGTGAGGATTTGCGAAAAATAAATCGCAGAGGAATTGAAGACAAAAAGACAGTGGTTATATCTTTGACATGTATTTATAAGGCACCAACGGAAACAATAACAAATATATAAACAAATACTGCGCAGTGTGCCTAAACACAATTTGGCACAATTTGACACTTTGCAGTTCACAACAGATCGTCCTTCGTAATGAAAGGTTTGATATATGACAGCAATGGAATAACAATGGCGAAATGCGCGATATTGCAGAATATGGAGAACAATCTTAGGATTTCATGACCCTCGCGCACAAACAGTTTCACGATACAAGTTTCCATTTTGATCATTGTCCGACAAATTATTGTCCAAGAAAGACTGCGAATCTCCAGACCGGATTCTTTTACAAGATGGCATTTCAAAAGATTCATGTCCTCGTTTGTTCGCATTATCAATGCGACCGTTGATATTTTCATTATTGCAACTAGACGGCTTGAACGACAAACCTGAGTCCGTGTCTATGAGAAACTCTGACAGTTCCGCCAAAAGACCGTTTTCAGCTGGGGAAAGCGCGTCGCACGTGTTGTTCATGTTGCGCGTCGCCGATCTAGTGCGAGCACAGGTCTTCCGTTCCGAGTTCAGTTCATTTTCGTTTGCACACGTGTAGATACATGAAGTCCCCGTGACAAAAGAGTTATTGTTTTTAACAGGAATATCCCATGAATGCGTATGTGCCAACTGGTCCAGGAAATTGAAATCATCGCTGGACGGTACGGCATCAATGACGTCATCGATCACACATTGGAAGGCCTCGGAATCACCGTTGTCAAAATTCTCCACTGGTGTTTCCATGTAGAAAGAATCTGAAAAATGGAATAATGTTTGTCAAGATGGTGCAATACATAAATACATGGTCAATTTAATTATGCAAAAGCCTCTCAAATCTCAGACGATTATACTGTTGCCATATTATCAAGTTCCATGGAAGCTAAGCTGCGTTGCACTCCAAATACTCGCTGTATCAGACTGTCGGCATAAACATTGCAGTTTATGCAATGACAATTTAATAATAATATATGATTACGTATGTAACTGTAATTTAAAGTACTAGTACTTGTAAATACACATTCATTATCCTGTGCAAATCATATTGCAGTTTCATATGTAGGCCTACATTAAAATTCTAGGTTGGACACTTTGCACTTTTACGTACTCAATATTGCATCACCATATTTTGCAATGCTGTCGAAGTAACCAGCAAAGTTATATAACATTACATATTAATGCAAGAATGCCATGTTCCAGAGATCGAGCTAGACCAAGTATAATTTTGATTGCCATTAAGAACAGCTGATGCAATCATGTGGATCTTTACCTGATACGAAATATCTACATAGTATGCGAGTTTGTTTACATGCCACGGACATAAAGTATAGATCCTTACCTATCAGTGAATATAGGTCTTGCGACAGCGGGGTTTCCGAATCCTCCGTTTCCATTGACATCGTATCGTTCCTGTCAAACGACCTGTTTAGTCTGTTCAGATCGACGTATGAGTACTGAGCTTCCATGCCAGTCATGTTAATTCGTCGCACTGTATCCTGCATGTTTACAAGTATACTATAGTGTATATATATATAGTGAGAGTGGTGTTCGTCTCAAGCTGTAACTGCTACACTGATACTACGACTGCTATATATACACACACGCCTCTCCACGTCATTGTAAACACTAGTCACGTGGTAAATACAATCCCACGTGACTTCGGCGCGCGCCACGTGGCTGGTCGCTTTAGTCATGTTCTATATATATACGAGTTTACCTGTCGGCAGCAAACCTGTTGAGTATATTCGTAGCCAGCCGATAGCTTAGCCTGCTGGGGCGAGGTTTTGTACTTATTCATGCGTTTTACGTATTAATCAAGGACTTATATAACTCGGCGTCGAGTGAAATTGAAGTATGTAATTACGTGCATGTTGATGTTGAATTCGAAGGTCGTATCAAAGATTTATATATCGTGATTTCCTTGGAAGTTGAGGTCGGAGCTTGGACAAACACGCTCAGCGTTGTTGTCATGGGTTGAGACACGTCGTATGTGATTATCACGACATCAGGGATGGTATACACTGCGTATGTAATTAGCAGTACCACGAGAGCATAGCGATCGATGATAACGTAAATGGAATGCTAGCTGATACGATGAGAAATTAATAAACAGTAGGTTTACATTTATAGCAGGTATACATTCCATCTGCGAAAGGAATATTGGCCTACTTATTTATACATTTGTAAAGCTGGAATATTGTGTGAATGGGTATGTTTTTAGGTATCGCCAGCGCTATTATAAGTTGCAGCAATAGTAACCGTAGTAGTATTAGGATTATTATAAGTAGTAGTAGTGGTAGTGATACTAATAATATGAATATTGTAGTAGTAGTACAGCATATGTCACGCAGCTACTGCATGTAAGGTTATCACTTCATAGCATTTTTTTTTTATAATAGCATTCAACGAAGGCTTAGATGTATTGCAAATATACGTATAACCATACTCAAAATTATTATTGTAGTAGTAGTAGTAGTAGTAGTAGTAGTAGTAGTAGTAGTAGTAGTGATAATACTAATATGAATATTGTATGGCGTCAACTCCATGTGCTCAAGGCGCTACATATAACTTTGAATGAATAAAAACGTTTTAAGATTGGATTTAAAAACGTCAATAGTATCAGCGTCTTTGATTTATTGTGAGAGAGCATTGAATTATGTAGCGATTCAAAGCGCTTCAGTAAAAACCGATTTTGGTGTGCCAACGGTATAATTACGCTTGATTTATCCACCCAAAAGTTGTTATTTACCTATGTACTTAGTCCCTAGTACACGATAGTTATACAAATATTACTATATTGTATGAATAAAGGGAAGGTTTCGCATTTATCTTGTCTTCGATGTATCAACTGATCTATGAAGGAATGTGCGAGCGAACAGAGTATGTCCGCCTTGCATGATATATAATGAAAGAAAACCATTATACGACCATATTCAGGTTGTCTATCGGGAGGTTGCTGTGGAGATTTGTCAACCACACAGCGGTGTAAAGGATTTTGAAAGTACAAACGTGATTTTATGTATGTCAAGTGAATGTCCAAAAGAACTATACATATCTGTGATAATATGCCTTTAATATTATAAATGTCAAATATGATGATGTATAAACTATAAACACGGCAGATGCTCCTAATCTAATGTTATTATAACACATATACGCCTTAGTACGTCAGTGTACGTATACACTTCAGTAAATGCTATTGAGAAAACTATAAACGACCAGAATGAATACGTGCATGTAGACAACGACCAAAATGTAACATGTACGTACGTATTCATATTAAAAACAACCACGTGCACATGTATACGTCATATTCCGGAAACATACTTCATGCGTATTTCCAATCCTTTGTATACACATACATAAAGTATTAAAATTATATATTGATTTCCTGAACATTTTAACAGACCCTGCAGCTGAATTACGAACACTCAATAATAGTGCCAATACCAATCAATTTACATAATACAGATTCTAAGCACATGACCATTTGCCTTTACAGCATTGGAGGACAGTAATAAAATAAATATAGTTTTTACTTGCTATATCATTGTTTTATTTCTTTACTCTTGTGATGGTACGGGATAATAGATTAAAAAATATATGTAATAATTAACAGACTGTGCTATATATATGGTGATTACTTCTTGTAATTACCATACGTAAAACAAAACCAATTGTTGTCATTTCTTACTTGGATACATTATGATATGGCACCAACACTGGTCACTAGCTTTGTTAAATGAATTAAAACATTAAACACCGACTGATCAAATAAAATCAGATTCTAAACCAGCTGTTAACTGACTCACCTTCTGATAATGAACGACAATGCTTTATCGGCCAAACATCTGAATATGAAAAGATTGAATAACAACTGATACTCGCTGGTATTTGATGATGAATAGATCGTAATTAACGTATACTTACACACGTGCAAACTCGTAAAACAGAACGAGCTGTTAATTTACTGAACGGAAACTTGTGAAAAAACAAGCTGATACATTAAAACGTTATTCCGGTGTTAATTATAGGCATACTATGGTATACTAACACAGCTGGTAGACCTGTATTTATTGGACACACGATTTTCGATATGAGACTAACTACGTTTGATTTGCCCACTCAACAGTTGTTATTTACTGATGTACTTAGTTCCCGGTACACGATATATATCAATATATTAATATTTTATGTGAATAAAGGGAACGTTCCACTATTTATCTTGCCTTTGATGCATCACCTGATCTATGAAGGAATTGCAAGCAACTGTTACCGTTACGGACTATATTATAGTCGTACCACTTGAGTTATGTCCCCTTGCATTGGTATAATGAATACAAATACGACCATGTTCATAGTTGTCTATCGGGTGTTACAGAATAATGTTGTCTACCATACAGCGGTAGAAATATTTTTGAAAGTACAAACATGCCAAATGAATGTACTTTGCATTTATGGCTAAGAACTAGTCCAAAACAACCATAAATATCTGTGATATTATGCCTTTAATACATCTTCGATTCACTGGCCATTATGACTACACTAAACCTCCGTCAAATAGTACGGATGTTAGGTGTCGTCATAAAGTGTGTGCTTCGAGGATGGTCTTAAAAACATGCATTTACATTTCATTGAACAGATACTGTACGGTACAGATACATCGCTGATAAGAACAATGAATGGTAGGCAAGAATGCCCAAATATGCTTGTATCTAAGGTCGAAGACCGTTCTTTGCACACGTATGCACCTGGACGTGATGCACGGTATTACAAGCGCATGCGCAGGTGAGCTAGTATATTATCATAGCCACCAGACTATGTACAGTGGGTAATGCAGCTATGTCAAATAGGTCAGTGCATGTACGAGTTTTGGAGTATACCTAGTCTATATGCAATTGTCTAGCCAGGGCACCGTTGCATAAAGATTTAGTTTCCACTAGCACATGCGTGACCACTACTTTATATCAAAAGTAGTTTCAGTGGCTATCATCTCGCACAAGTAACTTCTAACTTACGAGAGAGGTTACGATCTCGTAGAGGATACGAGAGCATCCTTAATGGCTACCCTAGTATTTTACGAAATACTAAAATGCGGGCAAACATGCTCTAGGACATTCTGTTCACACACATTAAGATACATTATCGTTGGTCAGTTGTCAACAATATCCGAGACAGGTCAACAATATCGGACACTGACCCTTTAAGGTCCGTCACTGACTGTGTTGCATCTTTGGGCATCGCTTACGTCTTGCTTCGCGGATACGACACACTCTGGGAGATATACCCGTGAATCTGTCTGCATATCTATCACAGTACGTATCACACGTCCATGTATGTACACAGCATAAAGTAACGCCTGCGGTATAACATAACCTTATACAGTCATTTATGATAAGTTATGTCGTGAAGATGAATAGAGATATCCTATGTGCGATAGTGCGAGTGTGGGTAACCATACCTTTAAGCTATATGTTGCGTTGGGAATTAAGTGGGTGTACCTAATGGGTTTGTGTACCATACTGTTATAGTAGATGAATACAACTGGTCAAAACAAATGTATGATTTATTAAAGCTAAATATATGACGCAAATTATGTCGTCAGTGCCCCTACATTTAAGATATATTCATAAGATATTTACGTGACATACATATTGCATATTTTAAACGCATAATTTCACATATATTTATGGTTGTTTTGGACTAGTTCTTGGCTACTTGACAATCACTTGACATACATAACATCATGTTTGTACTTCCAATAACCTTTCTACCGCTGTATGATAGACACAATTCCATTGCAACACTGTGATACTTTGAATCGAGTGTATTAACCAGCGGTCTGTCAACCTGAATGTAGTCGTACTTCGTTTTTGCTTAATTATTTTAATGCAAATGAACATAACTCAAAGTGGTATGTATAACTACAGTTTCTAAGAATTGAAAGTTGTATGACTAGGTTTTCTTATAATTCCATCATAGATCAGTTGATGCACCAAAGACAAGATAATTAGAGGAACGTTCCCGTTTATTCATATACAATCTGATTTTCTTTATAACTGTCTAGTGTTCGGGAACAAGTACAAAAATACATAACAACTTTTTGGTGGACAAATCAAGCGTAAGTAATATCAAATAGAAATGTGTTTGTCCATTATTTAGGTCAACAATCTGTGGTATTATGCATTTAACCCTCTGCGTGCTGAAGGCAACCGGAGATGCCCTAAACAGCTGTGCCTGTGCTTAATCCAGCAGTGAGAGCGTTAATTAAACCACATATTATGATTTAATTTAAAAGACAGTTACTGCGGTTTATCTTACTTATTTGAAAATCCTGGTTATTGTAATTTTAAAATAGACTCGCGAGTAGAGACTATTCTCCGCGATCAGTTTGTACAAGAATGGGAAAACAGTATACAGACCAGCAGTAAAGGTAACTATTATAAATTAA
>JAUTBZ010170013.1:0-7500 GCA_032361785.1 Lepetodrilus galriftensis | reverse complement strand
TACAGATACAATATACAATAATTGCATAATCCCAAAACACGTCTGAATATTTCCTTTCATAATAAGAACCATTCGCATTCATTTTTTCAGCAGCTGCTGTTTTGTTGTATTACTTTCAGAATTCATTCAATCAAATTCGTCCATTCAAACGTTTCTTGAAAAGCAAATCGCTCCCTTGTGTAAAACGCTCATATCAGGAAATTCAAATGAAACTTCTCAACTTTCATTACCATCTATTCAGTATTGTTCCTGCAAATATTATTGAATCCATGCTTTCATTATTTCAGTTTTTCACACCTGCCCTACACATGTATTTTAATCTTTTCAATTGTAAATAATTATACTGGCAGCCAGATCCGAGCTGTGTATGAAAGAGTGTGTGATACAAATACATGTTTAGGGTAGATGTGAGAAACTGAAACAATGGATGAATTAATTAATAAAGGTATAATGAGAAATTGGACAGAATGTATTGCACAGGTTTACTCTGTACTCAGGTCACACATGTTCTAATTAATGTCAAATAACGTATAACTCAATCCGATTTCTTAACTGACGACATCTTGGAACAGATGTGAGTGAGTTTTTTGGACAGTATTTATTTGCAAAAGTCTTCTGGGATTCCCAAAAAGTCAGCTTAATGGCTATTTGAGCATGTCTCCCTGGCTGTCTGAGCATGTTGGCCTGGCTATCTGAGCATGTCTCCCTGGCTATCTGAGCATGTCTCCCTGGCTATCTGAGCATGTCTCCCTGGCTATCTGAGCTTGTCTCCCTGTTACACATCGAACAATAGCGAACAGATGTGGATGGTCTCCTGTTGAAACATGCTCTAAGTTTTTGTTAGATGTTTAGATACATTCAAGATTGCAATCTGTGTATCTAACATGTCTAACATTTGGAAGAGTCTAGCCCATCTGGAAAGTACATTTCGTCAAAGAGGTTTGTCAGATTTCCTGAGTTGTGCCTAAAAACATCGTCTCTCACGATAAAATGTCGGCCATGAAAAAGAAGAGAAGTCCATAGGATCGTTGCTGGAAAGTAACTTTCTGTGTTTCTTTCTGATTGAACTCTTGAATCTTGAAATCAAATGTGTCCGTAGTTACGAATATGACACATAAACGCCTTGCAAAACAACATATGCGGTACAAATTTACCAAGATGGTTCAGTTCAATGAAACTTTGAGAATACGTGGGAATGCAGATTACAAATATCTTGCTACACAAATTTCATCTATATATTGTCTCATAATATTTTCAATGATGTAGAATAACATTCACAAATAATAAGGAAAAAATATTTAATTTGGGAAAAAGGTTGTCGTCTGTGTTTCTCGACTTTGTAACAGATACCTAGCTCCACTAATCAAAATAGAGTGCTTTCAGTAGCGTAACTAAGACCTCTCGATTTCTTCGATGCTTTTGGTAGACTGCGGTTCACACGAATCCCTCCAAGAGTATCTCGGCAGATACATCTGATCTTATCATCAATGAAATCATTGCATGCAATTCTATCTCTTTGTTGCCTGCATCTGCAAGTTTTTTAGCGCGTGTCCCATATCAGAAACACACGCCGACCCTGCACTTGTTTTGGATCATGGCGGAGGTTGAGGGAAAATCTCCATGTTTGTTTTGTCTAGGAGAAAAACCTTGTAGCGTTTATGCCCCAGCTTGAATGGCCATTCTGCTGGTCAGCGTTAATTCCTTAGATCAATAAGGTGTTGGGCTTGTCGGACAATGTCCAGTTATGCGTCTGCTCTTTAGCCGCAACAGTCCCGCAGTGAATGGGGGTGAAAGCTGTCATAGTCCCGCAGTGAAAAGCCATCAAGAAGTGAATGGTCCACAAAAGAGGAAAGCTAAACAATCATTGTTGCTAAGCGTTGGCGTACAAAGTACACTACAACGGTAGATTGCTAAGATGGAGTCTGGCGTGTCGTCATGTTCTGTAAAGCCGGCAGATCGACCCTGACTTAACATCACGCCAAAAGACCTCTTCCATATGTTACACCGGGACCACCAACGTGACATAGAAAGGAAGGGACGGCCATTTTGAAGATTGTTTTTCTAATGTAAAAACCTTGAATAAATTAACGATAAATTCTGTTAACAAAAACTTAACTGAGTTTGAATTTAGCCATGTTTAAACTAAAGCATTACCCTTGGTTAAAAACCAAAAATATCAATAAGAATCGTCAGCCGTTTTTTCTTCAGCTAATTAATTATTCGTAAAATGATGGTATGAAAATTATGAAATACCAGACATTCACAAACATCATTGGAATCCATTGAAATAAGTATGTCCATATAACATCAAATAGGACCATTTCCTGGACTAGATGGTAATAAATGTCAATGTGACCTACGCCCACAACATGATAAATATGGCCAATTGCCTACCACCCATTAAGCTGGATTATCTACCAGTGTTAGCATGACGCCAAAACAAACATAAATCTCGGATTCGACCAATATACGCTCATATCAACCAATGTAGGTTCATAGACATATTGGTATGCAGTAACCATGGCAACAGATCATAAATACAATTTTACCCCTCCACACCCCATTTTGAAGAACATAGATTACGATATAACACTCGTAATGATTGACAACAGTTTAACTATTTTCGCATTTGTGTCAGCCCTTTGCCATATACCATCTGGGGTCGCATTCCGAAGGTGTAACGCAAGTATGTAAACAATTTTTTTAACGAAATATCTATTACGCAATGTGAATTTGGGCGTGGTGCAACTTTGACACTGCGTCCGAGGGTCGGTGCACGCCTCGAACACATATCTCGCCTCGAACACATATCTCAAGGTTTTGCACCTCTGTGCATGTTCATCGTCTCGATGTGTCGTCAGGATAGTAGAATTTCGTGCAGGTAGTCATGTGATAGCGGTCACGTGACTAACATTCATTATCGCCACTTTGCCCAGCTGTGAACGGCATTGATTAAAAGAGGTATACCACTTATAGCCGCACGGAGACTGTTTGCATGGACTTCAATACCTCTTGCATTACTCATCGGCGATACAAACATTGATATAAAAAATCTCCGTAGGAGATGCTATCATCATGATAACCTCAGCTCGTAAAGCTTGCCGTTTGTCCTGAGGTTTACCGTTTAACTCTATCCCTGTTGCAGGCAAATGGAAATCCCTTAGAGCAGTGCCTGTGCATAATTCAGATAGGAAAGGGTTAAAAGTACCCATAACTGATAAGCTGCTGAGAGAAAAAAAAAGAAGTAATAAACGACATCAATAAACAAACTCACAAATTACTCATTTTTTTTAGATTTATCTTGTACTTTACCTTTACAATCCAGTGATTTAGACTCTACATCAATTTTCTTTTTACATATAATATATATATTTTTTTAAATTGGGGTTTACCGCCGCTTTCACATATAATCAAAACTACTTTAGGGTTGTTTAGCAGGGCACAGGTACTTTCTCACCCTTTAAAACACACACCAAGACATAGCTTGCAGTTACTGAAGCGTTGCTAAGTGTCGATCGACACAATAATAAAATATTCAAACTCGGAAGTCTATTGCGACTTTCGCTCGAATTTGAATATCAATTGCAACGTGTACACCAGGTTCCCACCTAATTTGCTGTTTTACTTTTATCAACAATAGTCAACAGCCGGCCAAATATCTATATCGAGGGCCCTCTAAATCTCTTGTCAATACAAAGTAGTACGCCTCACTTCTGAGCTTGTGTGCTTTAGTGGTGATTAACCCCCGACACTAGAACACTAACTGGTGGCCATTCACAAGGCGACACTCATCAAACTGGAGTGAGTGTGAGTGAGTTGGTGTGTGAATGTGTGCTTGAGTTGGTGTATGAGTTTGTGTGTAAATGTGTGAGTGAGTTGGTGTGTGAGTTGGTGTGTGAGTTGGTGTGTAAATGTGAGTGAGTGAATATGGAGTTTAACGTCGCTGCGGGAATCTTTCACCTATTTGCGACGAGTGTGTAAATGTGTGAGTGAGTTAGTGTGTGTGTGCGTGTGCGTGTGCGTGCGTGCCGTGCGTGCGTGCGTGCGTGCGTGCGTGTGTGTTGGTGAACGTGAGAGTGAATGTGTGAGTGAGATGGCGTGTGATTGGTTAATAGTGTGAGTGAGGTGGTGTGCGAGTTCCATGATTGTATGAGTCGTTGGTGTTTGCATGAGTCAGTTGGTGAATGTGTGAGTTGGTGAATTAGTGAGTGAGTTGCTGAGTACGTAAACTGGCAGATGAGTGATTGCATTTTTAAGTTGAGTTTTTAAGGTTTCATACGCTAAACAATTCTTTAAGAAATAGCTCCAAATACTACAGGTAAATTTAGAGGTAAAATCTTGTTTGAGTGGCTCAGGTCAAAGGTCAAAGAGGATTACTCCTTGGCAGGGCTGTTCATATTCAAATACAGGTTTACGGCCTTCCTGTTTCTCATCCCAATGCTTTGTGGGAGTTATCTATGGCCATGATAACGGGACGACCCTGTGTGTATGTGTGTGTTTATAAAGGTCTAGGTCATGACCTCTTGGCCATCATCACCATTAGCTCTCAAAAGAATTTTTCTTGTCACCTGTCAACACTCATCAGTATAACATGTATGCTTTTATTTGGATTTTTATAGATATACAAGAAACTTTGGCAGAATATAAACTTGAATTACTTTGGCATTCTGTTTGTGCATTTTAAGCCATAGTTTTAAATATACACAACATTTAAATTACTTCTGTGTTAGCCAGCATACTACATTCTGTGCTTATTAAAGCAGCTTAATGTTGAGTCCAACATGATTGACAGCTCCCCCAGCCAATCAAATTGCATCAGATCAGGATACATTTCAGCATGTCAATCAAAACGGCCATGATAACGTTAAAACAATTATCCCTCATTTTCTGCATATGTTACAAGTCTTATAACACAGTGTTATATATTAATATTAACAATACCCTGGTGCAATACGAACACATGTCTACATAAGATCTATATATTATGCTGCAATGAAATATGACACGACTACGTATGACATAATATACCAGCTGTGGTGGAGAAACTCCAAGATTACAGTCTAATCAAATGTCATATTATTCCACCAGGTGTCGCTGCAAGCTCATTTACACCAATATCTGTCACTTTATGAATTATGTGCCATTCCTTTTATTTTGAATTATTGCAGTTGCATTACATAGCAGTATTAAGTAATGATACTAGAACCTTAATATAGAAAATGTTACAAGCATGTTTACATGAGAAAAAAATAAAAATAAAAACGGAAAGAAAAAGTTACACACCGCAATTATTTATGAGTTGTATTTTTTTTTGGATCATGGCGGAGGTTGATGGAAAATCTCCATGTTTGTTTTGTATAGGAGAAAAACCTTGTAGCGTTTCTTTTTTAATTGGGGTTTAGAGTCGCTTTATAGATTTGATGATGAGTTATGATGATGTGCGTCTGTTTGAATATTTTTATTACAGCCGTCAATAAACCACCGATGTCCCAGAAGAATATTAAATTCCAAACCAATTCAATTCCATATGAAAGATTTATGTTCCATTCAAACCCAACCAATGAAATGCATGTTCATGTTACTCGCAAACCTGAATCAACAGAATACAAAACTCCATAAGAAACTGATTAAACTTGGTGGGATAACAGAAAAATGTGTTTACAGCAAATTAAAATCGATAACAAATCTTAATGAAACACAAAAATAGCGTGACACTTTAATTTCCGTGAACAATTATTTTCTTGGGGGTAACTGGAGATGCTCTGCAGCACTGAGAAGGTTAATTTTTGAAAAATGTCAGGGTTAATCACAAGTACTGCTATCTTAACCCTCTCACTGCTCTTTATGGCATCTCCGGTTGCCTTCAGCATGGAGAGAGGGCAACTCAGGTTTTCAGCAGCTGGGTAAAGGTTAAAAAAGGGTTTTTTTAATGGTGAAGATATCAGGTTAGAAAGAAAACATTTTTTTAGAAATATTTCAGGCATGGTTGTGAATAATTCACATGCAAAGCATGACAGCTTTGAGTGCAAGACAGAAATAGACAAACCCTATTCTAGAAGGAGAAAAACATGTGTGAATCACTGAAATATACCCCATTGTTGGAACCAGGGAGAGTTCGAAAGATATCGATAATCTTTCGGAAGTGCGCGTTGTTCGCAACTTTCAACACCAAGTGCTGCAACATCGCTTTCAATATTACGTTACTTATGCACTAAGTAACATACTTATGCACTAAGTAACATACTTATGCACTAAGTAACATACTTATGCACTAAGTAACAGAAACAAACTATCTTCAACCATGATTACTGGGTAGCAAAATATCATTGAAAGTAATTTTTTAAAATTTTACACTGATCATGAAAAATATTTTAATCGTCAATATTTAGTGCAAATTAATTTAATTTGAAAAAGAAATAAGGGCATTTCAGTGTAGGTTAAACTATGGTAATAAATAATCAATCTTTCAGATTCATACGATTTAATTTATTTATACTACTGGCTTGAGGCAGTGATCGGGGTGATTACCACGTGAGATTATGTAACCGTAACATGTCGATATATCGCCAAATGATCCATCGCCTAGGTTATCCTGACCTGCCAAACAACCGATAGATAATTTACTTCAGAGACCTCCCCGAAGAAAATTGCAAATAATTACACCAAACATAAATTTTCCATCTGGCTAAATTATAAATAATTTCCTTTCCAGGCAAAAATTCAAAGTGTTTTATGTTGCATCACAACTGTTATTAAAATACCGAACCGTACTTTAAATTAAAGGCTTTCGAAATACAGATTTTCCATCTGGCTAAATTGAAATAATTTTTCCTTTCCAGGCAAGCAGTTAAAACTTTAAAGTGCTAAATATGTTGCATCACATCTCCAAACCAACACCCGCTTTGAAAAAAAATACTTGTTTGTTGCTATGGCAATGCATGTTGTCAGACATTCCTACATGCAGTTAAAGAAACGAACCAGTGAGATTTGTGTTTGCGTGCGAGAAAAAGTCATCGTCCAACTTAAACAGAGTTTCGATGGCAGGCAATCGAAAAGTTTAGCACTGCGTGTTGATGTCTAAATCTAATTTAATCTTTAAAACTGGTTTTGGTTCAGAACACACAGATTACAAATAGAATTATTTGATAGACTTGCATTAGCAGTGTTCAGATTTAAAGGTGCTCCTGTGCCCCGGGGTGATTTGAAAATCTGCAATGTTGAAGATATTTATGGGATCCCATGCAAAATACAGATTTGACCATCATTAACATTGGGCCTATGGAGAATGACCACCTTATTTCTAGCATTGATTAGGATAAAGAATTAGTATGCAGGATTATTATTATTATTATTAGTAGTAGTATTGCAGTTGTTCATTGTTACTATTATTATTATTGTTATTATTATTATTATTATTATTATTATTATTATTATTATTCACCACTACTATTATTATTATTATTATTATTATTATTATTATTATTATTATTATTCACCACT
>JAUTBZ010170002.1:0-10395 GCA_032361785.1 Lepetodrilus galriftensis | reverse complement strand
GAAGAAGAAGAAGAAGAAGAAGAAGAAGAAGAAGAAGAAGAAGAAGAAGAAGAAGAAGAAGAAGAAGAAGAAGAAAACAGAAGAAGAAGAAGATGATGATGATGATGATGATGATGATGATGATGATGATGATGATGATGATGATGAAGAAGATCGATTACGATGCCTAAGCGAAATTATATTAACCTATTTGTATTAATCAATGCGCTGATGACATACCTCGGCATACAAAGCAATGTATCTGTTTACCCCACTGGGTATTAATGCAAATTCTAGTGTTGTATTTCATTATTCTCATGTACGTGATATTGTAATGTGTGGTATAAGCAAAATTGCAATTTTCGATGCCATTCTTTCCATGATGGTCAACTGATCGTTTACTAGTAAAAATAATATAAGAAGTCTTCATATACTTTCCGTTGCGATTAAATGTTTCACGTACAGTTAATGTTATAGTCACTAACCAACGAACGATATAGATATATATTTAATAATTGAAGTAACACTCTTCAAAATTAACTTAGATTTAATACGACTTCCCACAAACATACTTCATGCTTGACCCATTCGTCGTTTCAATATATAAGCAAACGTCTCCCCACAATAGTCCAACGAACTATTCTTACGGAAATTTAAAACTCTCAATACCCGAAGACTTATTGCAAGGACTTCGGACTGAGAATGTTGACCTTTTAAAGTTGATCAGAATACACAGGGATGTTTCCGTCGTACACTCGCCTCCTTATTTTGTCGTATTGATGGATCTCATCATCACACACCTCATCCCCGATGTCCTATCTGTCAGGTTGTCTGGGTCTTGTCCTCCCAGCGCGACATAATCCTGGATAATGTTCCCATCGACCGTAGCTTCCTTAATACCTACTACAGGACATCCTGGTACGGTGCGTTAATTACTCACTTTCCTGTGGAATCACACGTATACATCGTTCAAGATTCTAATATTTGACTTACATCTCTATGACTGGGGACAGGTATACCGGGACCCGGTATACCTATAACGTGTTCTAGTGTTAAGTTACTGGTTTGCTGTCAATACGTAAAACGTGGTATACTTGTGTGCAGTATATGGCGTATGATTAACTGCATCAATTAAATTGTTGTTTCGATAATATTATGTATTGTTATATGTTCTCTATGTCATGAACTGTGATTAATAAGAATAACACTCCTGTCTGTCTGTCTGTCAATGTCATACTGAAAGGTAAATTCATATGTTAATAAGCATGTCTACTTGTAAGCCCCTCAGCCTATTGTATTTTAATGTTGTACCTCTAAATGTAATAACGTTATTTTCTGTTCTGTTCTGTTCTGTTCTGTTCTGTTCTGTTCTGTTCTATTCTATTCTGTTCTGTTCTGTTCTGTTCTGTTCTGTTCTGTTCTGTTCTATTCTATTCTATTCTGTTCTATTATGTTCTATTCTGTTCTGTTCTGTTCTGAGTTCTGGCTGATGTGGTGTCATTGAAAGTCAGGATATTAACTAATGTTTACCTAAGATTCTAATATGAAAACAACTGCGTTTGTATTCCTAAACTTCACCCTCACCCTCCCACACATAATGCTACCAATTATTCATTTATGGAGTATGGATATTATTCATTATTATATTGTGGACAAGGGAACTGCAATGCACATACAAAGGTCTGGCCTGTTCTGTTCTGGACTGTTCTGTGGGCCTACACCGACACCATTGACAGAAACATCACACGGATGTCCACGTTGATCAATAGATTGATACCTCATTGTACCACTAATCTGGACAATGACAAATCCCCCAAAACAGTTTTGATGACAGGCTGCATCTATTATTGAATTGGCTGCCATGCGGGTTACTTATCCGCATAATCGTCGTGTCCAAGACATTTACTATACTGCTGGAAGTACCATTCTATGAACTACGGCCAAACAACATATTCCGAGTATAAATATGAATGTGTTCTAAGTCAAATATGGACCTAATGTCTTGTACTATATAATGTCGTCAACTGAAATAAAAACATTTCCAGAGAAACTCCATGTAAGAGCAGTGATGAAAACATATATTAACACGAACCTTTGTCCTAACCTTTGCAATACTGTCTTGCTCTTCTGTTAATAAATAATGTATTATTAAATTGACCCGTGTCTGTACAATATAAACATGTCCTGTGTGTCTTATACTGACACATGGACCAGATCGTATAACCTCAGACACATCATTTCTATGCATTTTCAACATTTGTAAAAATAAATCAACAGTAATAATAAAGAATGTAGTGTTTGCATGACCTTTAAAATACTAGTAGCAATTTCCTGTTCCAATAAACTCGCTTTTCAAAGTCTCTGGTATGTGTGGCCAAAGCCACCTACATTTAGTGACCTAATTTAGGAACTGATAGGAGAATGTCTTACCTAGCTGGCTTTGTTCAGTGGCAGGTAATTTGAGGTTAATATATTTTAACTGACAGGTTTTTCACGTACCATTCCAGCATACAATGTTAACGTATTGTATACCGGTACACGGTGTTCTAGAACATACCATAGCGAGATAGTGGTTTATAGCTAATAGTAGGAGAACTTTTATGTTGACATTGCTTTAAATGGGCGTTTCTTCAAGAGGTTCAAGAAACTATACAAATCGTTGTGTAGTCATTAATTAGTACCTCACTCTTCTACAGGCGGAAAATCAGTTCTATCTTCTATTAATATTTCATGTTTTTACTATAGTGTGACGAATTATTCGACTATGCCGCCCAATTAGTAATGCTAATCTCATTGTGTTCTGTACTATTTTCGTGAACTCTAACAACAAACTTCCTAGTAAATTCTTGTACCTCATATAGCGAGGTTCTCGGTCTGAGTACATATAGGTTATGTGTTGTTCTGTTCTACAGACATAGTTGCTCACAGTTCATACCAACGGGTAAAATACGGTGTTGTTGACCGTTGGTCAAAAGAGGTCATCAGCAGCGTGGTTTCTGTGGACCCAATCTCACGCCAAACAAGGATTGCTATTATGGCACTGCGGAAATACTTATTATCGCGGTATATGCTTGAAAGGGCCGGTAACCGCTCCTTCAAAAGGCCGACACCTTCTTTCCAGAGGTCAACACCTTCTTTCCAGAGGTCAACACCTTCTTTCCAGAGGCCAACACCTTCTTCCAGAAGGCCTCTCCGTGGTGCCAAGGAAACACCGCTTCACTGGTGCACACAATTGTGAATGGTGCTGAGATTATTCCACAGCTGATATCCAAACGGTGTAAACTCGGTCAATATGATAGCATTATTGTTCTGAATGGAAGCTCATCCCCAGACTATGTGTGATTTGAACCTGGGGTCATTTCCGCAACAAAGTCCCGGTGGTGTTGATCGCAGCGAACTGACCTATTCTGGGATTTCAGCGACGCTGAAGTCGTCCAATCCTAATCCAGGGATGATTAGATGTTTTCCAATCATTAACATGACACAGTGGGAACGTAGACGAGACGACTGCTCTCATACCAAGAGGGTGAAATTAATTAAAGTACGACTATATTTTAAAAGAAAACATATTGTGATTACTGTTACTATGAAATAGTACATATACACGTTTGATAATTACGTGTTGTAATCCTATTTTTCCAAACACTATTCTAGCGGTAATCTCTGAAAGATTTCATATACTAGTACTAGTATTTTTGTACTACTATACTAGTCTATGTATGCTAAAATAAAGTTTTTCTGAAGGTCTCAATCATGCTTTTTGCTTGTGGTGTCTGTACTTTCGACGTACATGTGTACATGAAGAGATCGTACATGACTGTATTTATGGCTTGGCAGAACGTGTACATGTATTGTCATTGTATGCCTTTAAATAATACCATAAATGTTAAATACATTATTCTGATGGTTTAGCAGTCCCGATCCTATTCCTGGAATCTAATGGTCGCATATCGCGACTCACAAGTAGTCAGGCATTTTGAATAAGTGACAATGAAGTAGACCTATGTTTGATCGCAGACTGTAACTATTGGTATGCAACTTCACACTTTTATCGACCGTCAGCGAGGGTTTACTACAGGTACGTGAAGAAGACAACGTACACATGTACTGGACCTGAATACGTTCTTGGCAAAACATCATATAGAACGCATTAGTGTTTCTCGAGGGCAATATAACTTCACGTCATCAATTTTAATGCTCAACGTTTTACCAGTAAAGCGACATCACCGGAAGTGTGTGTAGTAGATGCTGCAGGTTCCTACCTTAGCGAGGACAGTCCAGAAGAGATGTGTACAATATTAATACGTCGAGATTATCAAGGATCATCGGCCACACTTCAGAGTCTCGTGAGTCGGGCTAGGTGCTGGAGGCAACATCAGATGGCCCTAGAGGGCTGTGACTGTCATCAAGTCAGAAGATACAGAGGCAACATCAGATGGCCCTAGAGGGCTGTGACTGTCATCAAGTCAGCAGATACAGCTGATCTTGATCCTCATTGATTTCAAACAAATTCACTCCGACGTCGCTACTTAGTGTCGGAGCTTATCATAAAAGTGTCAGTTGAAAAAAGAGAACTTCCTTGCGAGCGTTCACTGTCAAAGGTCATCCACTGACAGGGCGTTACCGTTACTCATCATATTTGCACTGATAACTTCTACGATTAATACATAATTAGAATAATGTATATCTCTTTTCTCTCTCTCTCTCTCCCTCTCCCTCTCCCTCTCCCCCTCTCTCTCTCTCTCTCTCTCTCTCTCTCTCTCTGTATGCGCGTATGTTTGTTTGTAATAGAACATAATGTTATCCTGCTTGCCATGGACACGCTTGGACATGAAATAATAGTAAAACCACACTCACTAGCTGTTACCCTCTGTGTACTGTATCGCACTGCTTCAAATGGAATCTGAAATATTGCAGCTGCAGCTTAATCCATAAATTCCTTGTCTTTGAAATAGATTCAGGTTCAGAAACGGCAATCCTGCTATAAAGAATCAGGTCTGTACTTTCTACTCAAATATAAATCAAGACATCGATCGATTAAAATAAATCAGGATTTCTTTCTCTCAGACTTCTAAATTTAACTTTAAATACGACTACACAATTTGTAGATCATCGTCGGTATTTAAAAACAGTCCTCGGCAGCGTATAAACACATCTGCTGAGATCTGACGTTCAATAAAGGTCCGATCTGTAAAGATTATGGAATCAATTGATCGAGGAATGCCAAAGGAAAAACATGGAATATGAGAATTGTAAAATCCTGATTTATATCCAAAAAACTAACCCTCCTGTGCGCATTATATATAATACTTGAGTGTGAATAAAAGGGCCCAATTTAGATATCACTACTCATTCTCCACGCATGCATAAACACTCAAGCATACATGTCGTGGAGTTTATAATGAAGATAGTGAACAAGCTTTATGGCCAAGGAATACATGTTCTTCCCCTCGTCTACGTAAAGCAGCCAAGCCTCACTCTAATCAATATAGAGCGACAGATTACTGCCATATATTTGCATCGATCTCCATTTAGACTCGCTAATCTATATCTATTACATATACTGGCAACGACGACGACTAATATGTAATCACTTATCTGCGTTAAAAGGAGTGTATATATGGATATCATATCGCACCACAGACTTGTATGTCTATATGACATATATATACTGCCTTGGTTATGACACAGAAAGGAACTAGCTACAGTAACTGACATTGATTCCGCTTAAAACTGATTAATCAGTGTAAGGTTAACATAACACACACACGCAATTGTCGTAATCAAATACAAATACGTGCTAGTTTGTAATTGGGTATAGACACAGTTTATTTGCAGGTTTTCATATTTCTGTGTTGTAGACAAGAATATCAACTGAGCATAACTGCCCCGGGTATTCCAATACTACCCACATCTACTGACTAAGATTGTTGAATGTCGCTGGTTACAAGAGTTGAAGCATTTCCTGGAAAGAAGTAATTAAAAGCACAAAGTATTCCCTGGAGATAATATGAATAATACAGTCAGTCGCTGTCTGAAAACCCGGAGGCCGGATGTAACACAACTACGAACAGTTGCTGTCAGAAGACATCTAGACCCCAGACACTAGACATGAACATCTGCTGATTGGTAAGGCTAGAAGGTTGCGTAATGATGACCTCGAGTGTTTTCAGTATGTGGGTGTGTGTGTGAGAGTGTGTAGGCAATGAAATACCAATGGAACAAAAAACATATATTTCCTATACGCCATGAGAGTGTGTAGACATTGAAATACCAATGGAACAAAAAATGTTTCAGTCATTCATGGAATTCTATTTCCCAACTATTGTTTTCGGGTTTTTCTGACACCTACAATTGGATTTTTATCAAATTTCGCTATATTTACTAAGAGACATGTAAATTGATATTGAATTTACAAAAGTCTCAACACCATTTAGCTTCTATCCCGTATCAATAGGTGGCGCTGCTCTGTGGCGACGCAATTAAGAAGGTGTTGTATTTAAATGATGTTTTACTTATTTATTATATGCGTCCATTTTTGTACTGAGGCCTTTTACAATGTAAACAAACTTCCTCAGGAATAACAAAGAGTATTATATCATTGTATGCATGTTACTAAAGCATTTATATCAGTGGTGCACGTTTTCAACTCTTCCATCTCCATTGTAGGAATTGTTTCAGATTATAAATAAATATTGACTTTTAAACATCTTCAATTTAATACCTTGAAGAACGCACGTACTGACACAGAAAGTCGTTGGTGTTCATTGGACCATCATCGAATAGCTCTGGAACCGCTGTAAACAACGCATCGTCAATAGTCTACATATAAAACATGTTCTGGTCGACCTCGTGTGTCGTCATGTTGACAAGATAACCATCTCAGGTATAACTAGTACTCGTACACCTACGATTGGTGTGATGACCGGGAGACGGTCCTCCAAGAACATAGATCTCTCCGGATTTAGGCCAATCAGTACCTGATCTGTACAGAATAATAGTCAGTAATGATGTTCATCAAACCATATGCAGTCGTTCAGTACACGAAAACCCGATAGGTATTTGTTTATTTTATGTTATCAAGTGCAGCTCATAGAATATTCACTTCAATAAAGTAATTACGGAGCAGAATGTCAGAATGAAAGTTGTATTTGTAATTTTGCAATCGTTAAATTCAATTCATAATATGATAATGTGTATCAGATATAGTCAATAGATTGAAGGTGTATTGGATTCAGTTTTGAACCTGTACAGTGTACAATTAATGAAATCGCATGTCTTTATAATGTTTCTGATCAGGTATTTGTTTCAGCCCAAGCCTTCGTTGATGTCAATATATTGGGTTAGCCTTGTGGATATTCTCAGTGTCATATATTGGCAATACAACCTACAATATATATATATATATAACTTATTCCAATATGTGATCATATGTTCAGCCAGGACTTGCTGTTTAAAAAACTCTAACCTCTAACTCTAACCTTCTCCACCCTTAACCATGGACTACACCTTTGCTTAGATTGAGTTTATGTAACCTTAGAATTACGCCCTTACGACCAGCATAGTCCCAGCAGAGTCCCAGCAGAGTCCCAGCAGAGTCCTAGCAGGGTCCCAGCAGGGTCCTAGCAGGGTCCTAACAGGGTCCTAGCAGAGTCCTCAGAACAGTGTCCATACATCTTTGAGGATACATCACATTTCTCAGCTTACCTAGGAGGGCTGGGTATAGTTTCTCGACGCTACCATATCCACCACGAGACCATGGCGCTCTCGTAAGTGCACGATCCTCATGTATTAGAGATGGCTTATGGTCTCGTAGTAGATACGAGAGCTTCGAGAAACTATACCCTGGACGTTCGGCTGCCGGTTCAAGGGCAGAGGAAGATCTCCGTGACACATCTATCTTCAATTTAATTACGTTCCATTTGCATTCTATCGGGACCTGTGATAACTTAGAATCAGACGGGTCATTTACAGAAGTGTTCAGTGATTGCTCTAAAAGGGATTTCTGACCTCTATAAAGCAGGGACCTGACCCCACGTCTAATTAGACCTGATTGATGATTGACATACGTACAAAAGTCAATATGAGGCTGTGTGCGGTCTTATAGATTCCACAATGGACGCTGATACGGACAGTTATCTGAATGGGACCAACACGTAATGGTTTTATGTTGAAAATAAGGCATTCTGTTCAATGGAGCGATACATGCATGTACTTTTAGCATGGTTTCTTGTACCAGAAAATGTTGCATTTCTGGTGTTGGTATGATGTTAATGAATGTTGAACCTGCCAGTGCAAATATATATAGAAAAAGGTACACGGTTTCAATCAACTACTAGTATCAATGGTAAAAGAAAATTGTAATTATTCATTGACGAATCAGTCATCGCATCTGCAATGTTTAAGAATCTCTCTGATTGCAAAATTGGATGAAAAAGATATATGGAACTTTCCAACCTCAACTTACTTAGCTATATAATAAATGTTATAATAAACAGCGTAATGTTCCACGTATATATTAACTCTAGGATGTGTATCAAGGAAGATATAAGTAGTTTTCAGGTAGCTCATTTCATATTGCATTAGAGCTAATATTACTGCATATTTACAATTTCGATATCAAGGAAGGTCGCTCTTGAACATCGTTGGAATCTTGACAAATACCTACTGAAATTCAAGACATACGGTTGTATTAAAACATGTTTCATAATCGTTTGTATTCTATAGTTAGTGGAATGCGTCACCATTCGGACTATAATATAAGTGATACACAATTGAAACTTCCTGTATTAAAGTGACATTCTATAATTTGCGAAAAGCTATAAACTACAAGAGGAGTGAGTATCTTAGTTCAATGTTAAACTGAAACTATATTACATATCAGTATGTTTAGATCATCATGCTGTGTGGAAATAACATATATTTATAGTTTTATTGCATTGCTTTTTTACTGTGTTGCGATGTATTTGTAAACTGTTCATCAAATAGAGTTAGTTATGGGAAACGCAACAGAGAGAGAGAGTGCGAGAGAGAGAGAGAGAGAGAGAGAGAGAGAGAGAGTGAGAGAGATAGTGAGAGAGAGAGTGAGAGAGTTAGAGAGAGAGAGTGAGAGAGAGAGAGGTCGGGAGGAAGGGAGGGAATGAGGGAGAGAAAATCTCTAGAAAATATACGGCATGATTCGTAAAGGTTACATGCCTACCAATTTTATCAATATTAATTATCACTAAATCAAATGTATCTCATCTGAAAATTAGTTTCTATCCAGTATAGCATAACCTTTGTATCCATGTTATTACCTTATACATTACCTTATATTACTATTACTGTTAAATCTTAGCGTGGATATGTTTAAAGTATATGTAGGTGACGTCTTGTGTATTCTAAATATATATAGTCTATAATTAAAATACAGTTTCTCGCAGTAATGGAAAGTTGTGCATCCGAATACCGATAATGTCGTAGCCTCGTAGATTTCTTATGTCGTAGTATAAATACGAAAAGCCCTTCCATTTTTACTGGCTATCCTAAGAATCCCAACAGCACAACAAAAACTATTTCGCGCAGCTATGTCTGGGGTTGTACTGTTTACAACCCAGACGCGTCCGATTAAATGTCTATTGAAATAAAGTAGGAATAAAACGCAAGGGGGTTAACGCCGTCAATGAGAACGTAACCCACGATAATGGAATTTCTTATCCGCTGATTGTCAGAAATATGACACGGTTCGTCTGACTCTCAGTAAGCCGTAGAAAATCAATAACAATTAGTTCATTAGAAGAAACTCCAAGTGTTACATCCCAAATGAATGGCTCCTCGATCACATAACGGAAACATCTACATACGTGTTCTTTACAACGTGAATTCAATGCACGCAGTGGCTGATATATAGATCTATAGTTGGACTCCTTTCTCCGTGATGGTAGTATACTACTAGGTATCATCCTGATTCCAACCAATGAGGACCAAAATAATTGATTCTTCCGGTTGTTTGGTGATGATTGAGGATCTGACCCAAGGATTCCTATCAGCGTTTGGTCGGTCCATAGCTAGGAGTCTGGTTGGAAGCCGTGCAGTCAGTAAACCAAGAAGAAATGTCCACATGAAAACGCAATCTTTACAATAATTATATCTAGATCCGTCCCACTGTAAAGCCTGTCGTGTCACGGAATAGGTATAGAAGTACATGTAGTTTTCTTACTCTGTCTCCGTCTCTGTGTCAGTCTCTGTCTCCGTCTCTGTCTCCGTCTCTGTCTCTGTCTGTCTGTGTGTGTGTGTGTGTGTGTGTGTGTGTGTGTTTTTTTTCTCTCTCTCTCTTTCTCTCCCTCTCTCTTCTCTCTCTGTCTCTCTCTGCCTGTCTGTCTATCTGTCTCTCTCTCTCTCGCTCTCTCTCTCTCACACACACACACATACTGTTCA
>JAUTBZ010169991.1:0-10396 GCA_032361785.1 Lepetodrilus galriftensis | reverse complement strand
GTAGTCATAATGACCAGGATGTTTGACAGAGGTTAGTGTAGTCATAATGACCAGGGTTTCACGGCTGAAGTGGCAAACCTTTGTGTTCAAGCGGCAATAGATGACTTAATACAATATCAAAGGAAACGTTTTATTTACAACAATAGGATGCTTGAACTTTACAGTAATATGGTGTTAATGTATGGCACTGTACACTTTTTACATTAAATAAAACTTCAGTGATAGAAATGGTCTCCAACCGGACTTTCTTACCACCGAGACGACTAGTTGAGAATCTATCCAAACTCGCTTGTAGAAACAAAGACATCAACTGTTTGTTTCTCTATTAGGATTATTTATACAAATACTGAATTTGTATTCGTTTGGATGACGATTGTGTATCGTCCAATGATTCTTGGTAATATGTCTTGCCTTTCACTGTGTGTAGTCAATGTTCAGTGAAGTCGGTTAGATATGTACACTACATACATGAGCAAAATATCTACTACTTCACAAGGTTCTAGTACATGGAATTTATACAGAAATCAATAAAAATCTGCATTTTTCTAAATGTTTTAAAGTTTTATATTAATATGTACTGACATGATATTGCACTAACAAAATGAACAAATAAAATTAATGTTAAGATCTAAATGTGTACTCAACTTAAAATTCTTAATATGGCTGTTTGTAATAGTAATAATAATAATAATAATAAAATATGATGGCTCTTTGTAATAACAATACTAGCACAATGATTGTTTGTAATATGGGACAAGGATTGGATGCTGATATCAACCACATAAGCACATCTGTGTCCGAACACATGCACAATTCATGGTAGGCCGACCGCTGAATTATCTGCCCTTGGCAAATGTTTTGGCAAGTGGGTAGGCCTTCATGAGTGGGGTCTTGTGGTAGTTGGCGACGATGCATATTGAAGGCAATGACTGGTCCCTGGTAGGCGGTTGTCATGGCAACTTGACGCCAAACGCGAGATGTCTGGTGAGCCACCACATGAGGATTGGCTGCATGACCGCCACGGACAGAATCAGGTACAGACTGCGCTTGTTGCCGGCACTGAAGCCGCCACTCTCGTTGCTGTGAGGAAGAATCTGAACTCGAAGTGTCCGGATCTGGAATGGACACAGAATTTTTTTAAAGAATTAAAATAAACACCCCATCAAAACTCAGAATACAAGAGCAGGCCCCGAGATTACGAAACTTTCTGAGCACAAAAACGTACTCAGACTATGACGTACTCAGACTATGACGTCACATGACGTTTTATGAACACAATTCAGAGTCAAGTACAGAAACATACTCAGAAAAGTTTCGTAATCTCGGGGCCGGGCCTCAATTTATAGACCAATTTAGGAGCCATGGCGACCTAATTTCGCATTTCGCAACCAATATTTCACTTATTTTAAGTGCTTCTGGCTATACAGGAGCCAAATGGCTCCTTGGAAAAAATTGCAACTTTGAGGCCTGCAGAGTCTAAAAGGATAGTGTTGATTCTCAAATCTACAGTAAAACCATTGCACGGTAGTGCTCCTTTCTCATGTCCAGTACATGTTCTGTTCTTTAGAATGGAGTGAGACAGCACAGCACAGAGTAAATTGCCAGTGGCAGCCATGTTGGATTGTGTACTGTGCGGTCTGCACCACCTATTTCGCTGGTACATGTCCCGGACAGAAAGTACACTGCGCTGTGTTGCTCCTTTCTAACCGCACATGTCCCGGACAGAAAGTACAGACAGCACAGCTAGAAAGGAGCACTACCCTGATCTACATGGACAAGGCTTATCCTAGAAAACTAGTGGTCTTCATGTAATGCAAGAGTTACCTTCTCCTTGGCGTGGATGAGGGTCTCGAGTACGAACGAGGTGGACAGCTGGGCGGCCTTGAGAGGGACGACACTGTGCTCCTCCTTGGGCAGCGTGGTCATGATGTAGTTACAGATCTGCCACATAAACCTGGAGAAGACCGGCAACAGCATCGATAAAATACATGCCGTTTGTTTTAGATGTATTTGAACTGGGGTGTAAATTATTTATCTTGCAGGAAACTTATGAGTACCAGCTATTGGTGATTCTAACATGACTTCCACAAATAAACTACGATTGGTCGAAATATGCCACACCCACATAGCTACGCGTTCGGTGCTCAATTCAATTTAGATTCAATTTAGAAACTATCAATTCACAATATATTTCTCTAAATTCCAAACAGTAGATTGCCAGATGGTTGAAATGGTTAGTGAAACTTATTACTTAACATTTCTACATGGGAATATTTCATAAAATTGTGACAACATTATTGTCTGTTCATGCAGCCAGGGCTGATGCAGTGTTAACATAAAGAGCCAGTGATAGTCACAAGCAGTACTTACCCGAAGTAAGTATGTTCAAAGAGATTCTTGTCCTGAAGGAACTGTGTGTTGTCCTGCCAGATCCACTGAAACGAGACGAGGAGCAAGACGGTAAAAATACTTCCATTGTGGAATTACATTAACCTTCTCGCAGCTGAATAAAATCAAAGTTTTCTATTTCTGCAACTTAAGTCGCCTTTAGCAGGGAGAGGTAATCCCATGTAAAACCAGCGTTTCTGCCTGCCCAGGACAGGTATTTTTCTCAGGCAGCCAAGTGAAATAGCGACTGTTTTACTCACGTCGCCGAGGTCTTGAGGCAACTCGAAGTTGAACTTCTTCCTGTCCTCAGACGTGTCCATCAGTTCTTCTCCAGCCATCATGTCCTCGGGACAGCGCTCGTAGAACAACATGTATGCGCTGTTTGTCTGCAGCAGTAATAATAATAGTAATACCTGTACGCGCTGTTTGTCTGCAGCAGTAATAATAATAGTAATACCGTTAATAAGTACAATAATAATACAAGTAATGTGATGTATCCAAGCTTGAAAGCATGCTCAAAGCATTACAGTACCAGATTTCAGATAAGAAACTAATTATGAAATTACCGAACACATGAAAAAGATAAATTATTGATGTTGGAAACATTCGCAAGCTAGGCATTGATGAATTATTACATTGTAAATTTTATTGACTTGAGCACAACTGCATCCAAACTGTTATATGATATAAATTGCTATAAAAATACATGTTTTTTCTATCAACGATATTACCCACCTTTTCAAATGAGAAATCCATGAATTTATCTGTGACAGAGTCGTATGTCTTACTCTGAAAAACAAAAGAGAAGAAAATATTAATGAGATTATTAAAATAACTTCACATCAATTACTTTTATTCCTACATACAAACATATTGATTAATTTATAGTTCCCAAATAATATACAGCAATCATATATCCAGGGAGAGATCTTTCAAGATAAGATATTTTCTGAGTCATTGTTATTACTTAAAGCGTAAACTGCAAATATATCACATGTTACTCACCGTCATTTCTCCTCCAAAGCATTCGCCAGCAATCTGACTCGGGTCAAACGGTTTCACTTCAGCATCATTGAAGAGATACCTAGAACAAATTCAACGACACAACTTTTGAGATTTCCAATTGGCAATCAAATAGGAATGGCATAAACAATTAAGAGGTAATTATTCAAAATGCATGAAAATCATGAGAAGAAAAATGGCTAAAAAATTCAATCGATCTAACTTCTATGACAAGGAGTACACCAAGAGTGGGCTTACCACTTGTCCTGTCCGGTCTCGGTCTTGTTGAGGCGGTCGCGGATGAAGCTGTAGTAGTGCCCGCCGTCCGCCGTCCCGGTGTGCACGGTGACTCCGATCAGCTCGTACTCGGAGGTCTCGTCCTCCCCCGTCATGTCCATCCCCATCAGAGCCAGCTCATCCTCCTCATCGTCAACTAAGGTGAATAATAATAAAGGTAATAATAAGATAATGATAACAATAATAAATAATAATAATAAAAGTAATAATAATGATAATGATAATAATAATAATAATAACAATAACAATAACAATAACAATAAAATAATTTATAATTTTTTGTTTTTGTTTTAAAAATAAATAAAAAGGAAATAAATAAAAAATTAAATTAAATTAAATTTTAAAAAAATAAAAAATGTATTAGTGTATGAACAAGAAGTTAATTATCTATCTCCTGAAGCCTCGATTCTTGTGGCAACTGACCTCTGAGTTTGTCGGGTCCCATCAGGTTGACCTCCATATAGGGCAGGATGTCCAGCCTGAGAGGGAAGGAGAAGTGCGTGTTGACCTTCTCCTTCATCATCGTCACCATGTTGAACGTGTACCGCATCGTATTGAAGCACAGTATCTTTGGCAGCTTGCGGAAACACGCTCTGTGAAAAACAGATGCGGCATTTGTATCATCATGATATCCAATAATATATCATAAACGAATTTGAGTTAATGATACTTGCATATGTTTTCAAATTTTTTGTTTAACTTTCTCCATGCTGGAGACAACCAGAGATGCCCTAGAGAGCAGTGCCTGTGTCTAATCCAGCAGTGAGTGAATGAATATGGAGTTTAACGTCACTGCTGGAATCTTTCACCCATTTGCAACGATTAATCCAGCAGGGAAGAGGGTTAAAACAACATGGTTACACAGGGCGTACCTCTTCTCGGCGCGGACTTTCTTCTGACACTTGGAGCAGGTGTACATGTTGTCCCCCTCCAGCATGTCCTTGACCGTCACCTCGTCCAGCGACTCCTGGCAACAATAACAACAGACATTTATATTGCGCTAAATCCATGCTTGAAACAGGCAACAATACAGGGCTGTCCTGTATTTAACACTGTTATTATTACTAATTATTTTTATTATTATTTTAAAATTGATTGTAAGACACTTACATAGAGATCCTTCATATCAGTAACTTGGCACCGGACGGTGTAGAATTCCTCAAACGTCCGACTCACATGGGGGCAGTCCTGTGAAATACAAACATCTCCAGTTGAGGTTCATGGCTATGTCTTTAGTTTTGTAGCACGCTTCACTTAAAATTGAGCCATCAAAAAGCCCAGTTCTTGAAGACTTGTATGACTAAAAAATTAAGTCTCTCTCAATACTGTTGATCAACAATGAAAATGACTGATGATACTCACTAAAGAAACCACATTGTTTGTGATAATTCCACCGAAGAGACTCTTCACCAAGACTTTCTGAAACGAAACACAAATAGGACATAAGACTTGATCTCGACTGAATGTGTATTTGACGACTCAGAAAATACTGAACTAGCAAAAGTCTAGTTAATCTGATATATTTAACATTCACAGATGATGATAGTGATATGCTCAAAATGACTGTAACGATGAAAACAATAATGAGTAAGTAATTATTGAGTTTAATGTCGCTGCAGGAAACTTTAACCAATTTGCGACAAGAGATAACAATAACAGAATACCAATGCTGACATAAAGAAAGGGACAACATTTCCAAGCAGGGCATCGTTTCTAGAAGCTCTCATATCTACTACGAGACTGTAGGACTCTCGTAGCGATCTCTAATATGTGTCGATCGCGCACATGCGAGAGCGCTATGGTCTAATAGTAAATACGAGGGTTTTGAGTAATAATACCCTGATCATTTACCATTTCAGGCCCCATCTCCTCCAGCTTGGTGATGAGGTCGGTGAAGAACTCCGTCATGTCTTTCTGCTCGCCGGTGTTCAGGGGCTGCTTGTCCATGGTGTACGCCTTGCAGAAACTCTTAGGGTTGTACGCCTTCCTCTCACTCTCCTGCACACAACACAATGTCGTCGTTATACGTGTTGTCAGTCGAAAAACTTATGACATTGTCTACCAATGATAAAGTTTTACTCATTTGCAAATTTAATATTAAATAAAATATATCTACTCACTTGTAGGTATGCAAACATCTTCTGTAGCTCAACCAATGTCCCCTCGTGCCGACTGTAATCTGGCCTTTGCTGCAAGACGAAAACAAAACCATGGAAAACCCACTAGGCATGAGCATGATGAAAGACAAGATAACATTTGAGATCGAAGGTTAAGGGCGTGATCGATTTGACGATCCATCTTCCAGAATACGTCTTATTGCTTATCGTTTTGCGGCAGAAGACGTCTTCTTCTTCCGGCAGACGAAATCCCACACTCCATAGCAGAAGCATTGGTGAACATTTCTCTTCCTATATTCACTTCTACCAAAACGAGATGACGCCAATCGATCACGCCCTAAGTGAGTGATAATGAAAAGTCGGGAAAGGGAGATCTAGCCCCGATTTCTCGAAACAAACTTTATTTCTCCCATGGACAGCTGGGCTTGAGTTTTTACCAAAGTTACAGCACTGAGTCCATGGGAGAAATCTCAGCTGAGGTAAATCTAAAAAATTAATTTGTTTCGAGAAATCAGTCTCCGAGATTACGAAACTTTTCCCCCGAGTACAATTTCATACTCAACTCAGAATTTTGTTTATAAAACATCATGCTTTTTAGCATAGCACGCGAGTTGAGCACAAAAACATACTCAGAAAAGTTTCGTAATCTCGGCGCCCGGGCCCGACAATCGAGAGACCGGTCTAGACGTACCTTAGCCTGCAGCACGGACTGCCTGGCCTGGGGGATCATGTACAGATGCTGCATACACGTGGCCATGTAGCAGGTGGCGCCCAGGTTGGTCAGGCCCACGTAGCCGCACTTTGAGCGGCCGTCCTCGTGCGGCCAGTAGTCCCAGGGGTAGGGCGCGTGCGAGTCCTTGCTGTGCTGAGACAGCATCTTGGCGTGGAGGCTCACGTAGTTGTCCACGCTGCCCTTCACCGCCTCCACCAGCAGGTCGTACGCCGCCGACCGCGACGCCTGGCTCTTGCAGCGCGGCAGGAACCGCTTCAACGGCGACGGCAGCGCAAACAGGCTGTCGAAGATCTCGTTCAGCAGCGCCTGTGTGGAGAGAGAATTGGAGAGTTAGTAATGAATTAATTAATGCTTAATGTTGTAGCAGGAATATATCACCCATACGCGACGAGCGAGTTAGTAATCCAACAAATTGTCAAATGAAACCGTTCCACAATGGGGAACTGGGCCCGGTTGTGTGAAAGTACCTTTAACTAATGACATCATTAACATATGCATTGACTTTCAATGCTAGCGTAATATCACATTAGTTAATGGAGGTTTAATGACGCGTTAACGTAGCATTAGCGTTTCATACGGCCAGGCCCTGATCTATAGTCGTTTTTGTCAGTCTCACCTTTCCTTCGGGCGACGTCTTGAACGGCGGGTTGTGCTTGAGTACGGCGGTCAGGAGGTTGAGCAGACCGATCAGACCGTCGTCCTCCTCGTAGCCGGCGCGTGTCTCCAGGTACGACCGCTCCAAGATGTGCTGGTATGCCTCGTTAGCCAGCGAGTTCAGGTCCACGCAGTTCTCCTGCAACGTCAGCGAGCACAGGGGCGTGTTTAATAACAGTGGTCAAGAAATATCGTGAGCAATCGCTAACACTTATAAACAGGGATCTATGCAAACAAAGCAGTACATTCAAAACATTGTCTGACATACAGGAGTTAAAGGTCCCAAGTTTGAACCTACACCAGTGAAAGTTATTCTGATGCGGTCACGATAGTATGTATTTCAGAATGGCGGGTTGTTTGAAGACAGCAGTCAGTGCAATTATCATTCTTGATTTGTTAATAGCTGATACACCCAAGTTGATTTTAACGCTGTGAGCTATAAGTCACATGTTTCTTCCTTCCAATAACTGCTGTGATGCGAGAAGAAAGATAATTGGTTGTCAATTTTTGCGGAACCTCAACTAAATGGAAACATACATACATTTAAAAAATCTTATTCCAAATAACTACGGATGGTGTACTCACGGAGCTGGCTTCCTCCTTGGAGATGCTGTCCACGAACCTGCAGACCAGCCAGAAGTAGTCGCGGCACCCAGGGCCATACGTCTCCTCCTTCTTGTTCTCAAACTGTACACAAAACAACACTAGTCATATAGTTGTCAAAGTCTACACTGTCTTGCTCTCAACATTGAACACGAAACAAGATAATAGATAGGTTATTTAAGACCCATCTAAATTCATAAAAATGATGACAGATACGTCAAGAATTTACAAGTTATGTAACATTCTTCGCATATGAATTCATCTCTCTCTTTCTTTCTCTCTCTCTCAGCACCGTACCTCTGTGTTCTTCTGAGGCTTGAAGTCGAGGGCGACAGGGAGGAAGGTGAGCAGACTGGACAGGATGGGCAGCAGGAAGCTGTAGCCGGGCTTGTTGTCCACCGTCTTGCCCAGACGCAGTCGGTACAGACCCATGCACGCCTCCTTACGCACGTACGGCTGTGTGCAGACAAGTCGTCATCTTAGCATGGACGTAAACACTGACACTACCTACGAGTCAGGAGCCATTTCTCTCAATGTTAAATGTACTTTGAGCTTTAGTTGTGCGACATATGTTCATATGCTACGATTTGATTGAATTAATGTTTTACGTCGCAGCGGAAATATATCACCCATAGGCGACCATATGCTACAAAGCTACGAACAAGAATGTTAACATGGTAAAATGCGAATGAATTAGTGCTTTATGTCGCAACAGGAATACTTCACAAATACACGACGAAACATGGCATACTAACAGGAAGTAAATATGTGTAATCTTTATGTCACATGACTTCTCAAAAATAATCCAAAATTCTTTTAAATAATTGGGTTTTTTTACATGAATGCCAAATTTATATTAATGTTAATATGAAATTCAATGAATTTCCCCATCATCTATGGATTCGGAGTGATCACAAGAGCTGTACGTACCTCTGGCGCCTCTAGGGTCAGCCTCTTCAGCCAGTCGTTGAAGTTGGGGGCACTGCACAGGAGTTCTGGGACCTCGTCACACGAGTACGCCAGAGAGATCAGGAAGGACAGAGCGCAGTGTACCACTGGAACATCAAACAGAGATTGTCACGTACAGAAAACTTGATCTGTAATATTCACATTGTGTTAACTCGATCTAGGATCTGAACCCATCAAAAACCCTTACTGAGCCCCTCACTGGGGAAACCCCGACTGAACCCCATCATCTTGCAAAAACCCTTACTGAACCCCTCCTTGGAGAAACCTCGACTGAACCCCATCATTTTGCAAAACCCCTGACTGAACCCCTTATTGTCACGGTTCCAATGCCTACCTTCAGCTCGGCCCCAGGATCCAACATACAATTGATTGTTGGCCCTGAAATGTAGAGAAAATGCTTTGAGATTTACGTCACACACATTTTATAAAGTGGACCCAATGGATCTGATTTCATAATGAAGGATTGAAAAAGGTTTAAATCCAATCGTTGGTCCAGCTACTTACTCGGGCAAGGCAGCGTCGTACAGGATCTGCATGAGAATCTTCAGAACAGTCTCTGTGTTCAGCATGTTGATTGTCGACTGAAATTAAACTGACTTCATAAACTTATGCAATTAAGTTGAACTGAGAAAAAATGTGTCATATTTTTCTAATAATTAGAACAGCTTTAAAAACACTTTCTTTCCCGTTTTTAAAAATATTTGTATAAAGAAAGAATTGTTATTTTTTTGTAACTGAGATGTCTTTACCTTTTCCTTTTCAATTTGATATTAGCATTAGTTTTTGGTTGCTTGAATGAGTGTTTTACGTTACAGCGGCAATATTTCACCCATACGCGTGTCACGGCGAGTGCTATACAAGGCAGACTGTACCTGATTGAGACGAGGGATGAAGATCTTCTCGTGGGCAGACTTGGACTTCTTCACCTTCTTGCGCGGACTCTCGTAGGTCTCGGCGTGCTCCTCGGGTCCCGTCTCCAGGTCGGCGCGGTTCACGGCAAACTGACTGACCAGTCGTAGCAGGTAGGCCAGACACTCCTGGTTCCACTGTGAGAGACACACGCCCGCAAATTAACCCTTTACCTACCGGGAGCGCTTATAAGCGCTCTAATTGTGACGTCGCTATCCTCAGTAGCGCTTATAAGCGCTCTCAGAATGACGTCTGTATCCTCAGTAGCGCTTATAAGCGCTCTCGGCGTGACACTGCTATCCTCAGTAGCGCTTATAAGCGCGCTGACGGAGGGTCGTCATAAATACGTATAGCGATCGATTTATTCAACAAATCAATACGAATTTTTGCATACGAATAAGGCAGTGATTACTTGTTATGTCTATCGTATAATTAAGACTGAATACTAAACTGATCGTGAAATAATCCAAGCTTAGTTTGGACGAAAATCAACCTGCTTTGATCAACATCGGACGACCTAATAGTTCTGTCCGAGTTCAGTATTTGTTGACAAGACAGCGGCACATTTACGACCATGTAGTTTATTTTATAAACGTTTCATCGACAATAAAATGTTGCCATAGCATATACCTACTTTGTTACATTATATCTGCTGCTAAACCAACGAATATTCCAATGGTAGCAAAATCTAATCCACATATTTAACTGGAGATATGCGCAGGTG
>JAUTBZ010169990.1:5941-23919 GCA_032361785.1 Lepetodrilus galriftensis | reverse complement strand
CTGTTAGCTTATCACCGGAATTCCTAGTTTTAAATGATACTCTTCGAAATTCGATGACCCACTTGCAGCCGCTATTATGTCCACATTTATATAAAGTTACACTGACAACAAGAAAAACGAAATATTTACATAAAACACCTGCCCTCGGATTTACTTCCTGATAAAGACCATTAAAACAAATATATAATATATTCACTGGATCTCTAGTAACCACACAGACATTTACAAACATGTTATACATAAACAATTGAATACAGAATCAAAATGGAGCCGAAATCTAACTGCTAATAATGTGTATCAAAAACACAGACTAACATTTCGATTGAATATTTTGGGTTCTTTATGACATGTAATTTTCTGTGGCTTCCCATGCTTATAACAAGCATGTTGGGTTATGATATTGTTTTTAAAACGAAAATAATGGAATAATTTACATACATATTTATTTACCAGATTTGAACTCTAGAAAACAATTTCCTTGAAATGATCTTTCGAGTACGGTATATGCATAGAGTTATCTGCCCTTCATCTAAGATGGAGGTGGGTTTGTCATCGAAAAGAACGGGTGTCCCAAAATTAAGGGAATTACTCCGTCGCCAACGGAGGGATTCTGATGTAAGTAAACCTTTTACGGACAGAATATATTGCTGTATATTATTATCGTAACTTTGTCTTTGCAACGATTCCCTGAAGCAAAATATTTCGCTTGAGAAGCAAGATTATTTTTGGTTGGGGCTTTTGACTTTTGACGTTTTGTTTTTCTTTTACCCGATAGATCATCAGATCATAGATTCCTGGCATTCGAATTTATAATCGATATTTAACATGATACCGAGTCATTCTCCATGTATAATAATATTCGTTTTGACCTTATAAGAACCAGCTCATAGTTATTGTACACTGGGTAAAGAATGTTTGTAAACATGTATTTTCTGTTTTGCAGACAATGACGGATGTTCCTGACATTGAGTTTTCTTACAACGATGCAGACAGATACAATGCTGAAATAGCAGGTTTATATACTATTTATTTTGTTCCATGTAAATAGATATCTGTAGTTTAGCGTAATGAGCACCTTCGAGCTTGGATTTGATGCAATGTCAATTGAGACCTTGCATGTGACGTCAATCAATACGTCACATAGCATTGTGGGTTGCAAGACAATGGGATTTTCCGCCGTTGCTCACGTCATCACATTGTGTTCTGCAACTCAAACCGTTTTCTGCCACCCGGCGATTGTTCCGTGCAAGGCCTCAATAGATTCACATTATTATTATATTAATATTAATATTTATATTTGTTGTCTATAAACTAGTATTATTACCGGAAACCATTTGAGGTAGTTTTCATTGTCAAATATTTCTTTTACATTTGTACAGAGTTGTACAGCTACACAGAGGAACCAGAATACCAAACGAACCAGGAAAGTTTCGAGGAGCTGTGCAACAAGCATGGACTGGAGAAATGGACTGCAGCCGCTGAAGATGTCCAGGCAAAGTTCACAGTGTATCTTCAGAATGAACTGGAAGTTGCAGACAAGCGGAGACGACTGACGGCCATCCAAGCTGTCCTGTATCTAGCACAGGGTCTGTAATACTTCTGAAGCCACCACAAAGAAAAGATGTGTTTCTTGCATTTAGGTCTCCACACTTGGGTAGAGGGTTCTATATATCAGGGTTAGCTGCACTTCTGAAGCGAAAAGATTATTTTGCTATAATTATGGTCACCCCTTACTGGCCTTAGCTCCAGAGAAATGCAGTAATAGGCATCAACAAAGGTTTGCAGAAGATCCCAATACATGTGGAATAAATACATGTGGCAGAACGAAAAGGTTTTGTGCTTTTGTCAATTTTAATAGATCTTTTCTGACTAAGAAGTTCTTAAGTTGCAGAGCTTTAAGAATACGGCTGCATGTCTCTAGATTTAGACTAGTTTTGCAATCATCTTTGTACCTGATTTTTATTTTTTTAAATTTCAGGTGTGTTTGGAGAATGCGAATCTGACAAGCATCAGGAGACTTGGTCGAGGAGAAATGTCTACATGCTGTATGACCGCGGCCTGTTCGTATCCTTCGTGGAACTACTGTCCATGGAGATAGAGTAGGTTTTATACGTATTTTACATTTCATTTCGTAAACTTAGCCAGTCATCCATTTGTGCTTTGTTCACTCATCTGAGAGGAACTCTGACATGGGGAAATCCTAGATTTCTAAATTTAGCTCCAGGAAATTCTTTCCTCATGATCCTATGCCCCTGTGGTATTGCAGCATGTGTAGAAAAAATTGATTTACATTTATCAATGATAACTGGGCTTTACTAGCTTGTGCAATGATTTTTAATATTAAAAAATCGTGAGATAAAAAAAATACTATGATGAAAATATTGAAAACCAGTGGGACTTTTGAAACGCTTGTTACCCAATATACTTGCATAGACAAATAACATGTACACACGCTCAAGTAAAATATGTTTGACCATGAAATATGTCAACACTGTGATTGTATGCCTTTAAGAAGTGCCAGCCCTTGCATAAATGTTAATGCTATTTGTGTGTATAATTTATAAGAAAATAAGTTGAAACTGGTCAAAGTTTTGTGAATATATCGTATTAATATTTTCTTGTATATTTTACTTCAGCAACACTTCAGCGGCCTCTTTGGCGATGAGAAAACCGGCAGTGTCCGTGGCTGATAGTATAGAACTCAGGTATTATCTTGACACTTAAATAAATCTGTGATCGGAGTCCCGCCCCGGGAGCCTGGCATTAACGTTTGCGAAAGTTACCTTTCTGGAGCAATATTGATAGGATGTACAGTAGACCTCACATATAACGGACTCATTGGGACCTGCTATTTCTGTCCGTTATATGCAAAGTCTGTTATACGCATATGCCGCAATTAGCGTTAGACGGGAATGGGACTTCAGATTCAGTCCGTTATATGCGAGTGTCCGGTTTATCAGAGGCCGATATATGCGAGGTCTACTGTACATGTACTGTATAGTATATTTAAAGGAACAGGGGCCCTATTCTGGAAACCTTAGCCTAGGAACTAGCGTAACATTTTCTTAGGTCTACTATACGAATCCTTAAGATTGGCATACGATGTTAAGAACCTTTCTAGAAAAGGTTCTCAGGTCCTGGTGTTACGCAATGCTAATAAATACGAGTTTATGCTCCTCAAATGTTGCTTTGCGATTCGATGGTGAACGTGAGTTGAGCATTAAATCGTACTTAATACAGTTGCGTAAACCTAGGGGCCTACCTTTTGGTGACAATACTACATTTAGTATATTTGCACCGTGACCTAATCCTTACCTAATACTGGCCGCACACTAGCGATTTCCGGAAATCGCTAACTATAGTGTGCGGCGGCTATTAGCTAGGCAAGTACTAGGATACAAGTGCCATGCATTGAATGTAAGGTCATGCGGTCTTGATGCAATACAAATGTCATGATTTTTTAGTTTACCAAGATCAGTCAAATGTATTTGTTTCTAGCCATTGGACAATTGTTGCCTGGTCATCGGGAATATTAACTATATACGTGGATTCCATACCAAATAAAGACATCTAAATAGTAAACAAGTGGAAGTACGTGGAATATAAAACAGAACATGATCAAATGTTTCTTCTCTTTTCGCTGTACACGTGTAGGTAATGTGCACGTAGTCACACACGTACCTGCTATAATTCAAAATACTCGGAATGTCATGACATTTATTTCCTAGTACATAGCTCAAATTTCCAATTGGACATCTTGCGGGCAGTGTGTCTAACCACTACACGACGTCTACCAGAATAGCCTGAATAATTCTGCATGGTGGGATTGCTTATACTACGAAACGACGTCCAATTTACTGACTGTGTTCACGTATCCATTCTGTACCTGACGTACATGACGTACAGAGGTACAGAGGCCTAGAGCCATGAAGACCACCTGAAGACCACCTGGAGGTCGACTCACCATAGAGGCCTCGTCCACAGAGTCGATGCTAAGCACCAAGATCTGAACCATCACCTTTGTAGGGAAATCTGAAATCAGATGATAGGAAAGCATTTAGAATGGAGTTGGACACGATTCACGGTATCCTCGAAAGCCCGGCCATTATGACATCTGATGGTGAGTAATTATAATGACCGTGATTTCCAGGATGGATTCAGGGAGTCCTCTTCGTTATAACGTCTTTTAAGTTATTAGACTTTCTAACAGGAATCATATATATTTTCTTTAATTTATTCTTTATATGTCACAGCTATAGGTAGAACATCAGGACAGAACTTTGTCAACATATGCTGTACTCATGGTCAGTAGTTTCGTAACATCCGTCACGGACCGTTGTTGTGTGGGTAATGGCTATTTGTTTCAGATGGTGATGGTGAGAAAAGTGAACTTACTATCTTCAAAGTTGGGTGGAATCCGAGAATCATATGCACTATTCTCGCCCAGCTTGTCTCTTAAGATTTCTTGCCTGTATGAAATAAAAGAAGAAGAATAATTTCAATTTGTTTTCAATATATTTATATTTTAATTGTTCTCTACGTCGCTAAGTCACAACACTCCTATTTGGCATACTTTGACATAGTAAATGTACTTTCTGTACTTATTTCCCGTTGTTGGCCGACTTGGTGAATTCGTCATGCTTCGTACCTTCGAGACTATTCACAATCATCCTCTGTTTCAATCAGGGGAAAGTACATATTAGGATGTGCATGATCTTTACCACCTGGCTAATAGCACCTACTTCGGAGTATTACACGACGGTTTAAGTATCATGTTTGAACAGAGTTACTGTTATATGTGAAGTTGACACATTGCGCTGGTTATGCAACATTTGGCATTCATTATCTACGTTATCGCCACTCGCTAATGTCCAGACTATATCAAATAATTTTTCTATAGACAACATCTATGTCATCTACATTTCGGTACTTTTTTCGGAATAGGTTCCGCATTAACGACGAGTATTTTCCCAGAGGGGTATTAGTTACGATGTCGCTCTTGATTTAATGAGCATATAACTCTATAAAGCACAAAGTGTCGCGGCGTGTGGGTGATTCTCTGTTGATACATGTATGAGCTGAGTAGTCTGATATGAAACACATGAATATTCTGTCAGAGTCTCTACACCCAGGGGACCCGTAGTGTAAAATATATATAGCTATGAAAGCTAGATGTCTGGCTCCTCCAACACCATGTCGTCATGCAGAATCCCAGGATATTATTCCAGTCCTTTAGGTGCATATGTACGTGCAATTTTGACGTTATACAAACAAATAAATGGGGGGGGGGGGGAGGTTAATAAGCACAATATGTAAAATAAACTTTACTAGGCATATTTTGTCGTCTTTTATATTATATATTGTTAACGGAAAACTGTCAAAATCCTCACAAACTACATAACATCATATAACGTCTTCTGATGGACAGTTAAATAAATATATGTAGACAATGTATGTGCGTGTGCATGTATGTAGTATTAGTATGTAAAATGCATTCTACACTTTGAATTGTATTGTATTTATTTATTTATTTGTAATTGGAATTTAGTGCCGCTTTCAAGATTCGTTCAAGTATGTTCCGACTTCTGCAACACTCCTAGCGCTGTTCATGTGGTGGTGGTGGTGGTGATGGTGTTACGATGATGATGATGATGATGATGATGACGACGACGACGACGACGACGATGATGTGTATTTTAGATGGATAATAATGATGTAACCTATATATGTAGCTATTACAAGTAATGAATGCATGTAAATGTTTGTATTTGTCGAACATTACCCGGTTAGTATTTATTGCCGTTAAGGGAGAGAGCAGTAAACCGTTGTCTGGGGAGCATTGGTCCGTTGTGATAAGCACTATATAAGCACATTAATCAATTAGGAGGATATTCCTCTCCTAAAACCGACCATTCTTGCAAGCGAAGTGTCATTTTATAAAAGTAATACGTGTATACAGGGAAATCAAATAATGCAGTGGATATGCATACTACCGTATACTCTGAAACACACGATCACTGTCTACTTACGTGACGGATGCAATGTAGACAATGGCCATCGTATCAGAGGATGATATCACCGTAGTTCAATTATTTCTGAGATGCTAGGCAAACGCTTCACTTGTAAATTCCCTCGCCAATTTCAACTAGCGCTCGACGTGCAGGCACGTTGCTGTCATGGAAGCGTTAGGTAATTGTTGGCTCCATATAACGTGATAGATTATGTCTGACATTGATCTGAACAGTACAAGGGAGAAGTCCGTCGATATCGTGCCGGGTGTCCGCCATTCTGACTGTCTTAAGAAGGTCGTGACGAGTAGACGGGCACATGTATGGAAGCGTGAAATAATAAGTTAATATAGCCATAAGAATGGCCTCCCATTGTTCTGAAACACATGGCCTCTATACCTGCTTAGCGTCCGGCAACGGCATGTGTGGAGTAGAAGATGCCCGATTATTTCAGAGGATGATCTTTCCACAAATATCACTAATACTAGTAATTAATTTACATAGAAATTGAAATATAAATCGGAAGAAGGTTGACTGCCAATTTGTATACCAATCTGAAGTGTGTATGTACATCCATACGTTAATAATTAACTATGTATAATGCAATGCATCTGGGAAGTATAAACACGTAAGTATGGTACATTATCTATCCTTGAATCGCTGTCGTAATTTGTAATTTGACGGGATGTGTTAATGTGATAGACAGGTAATATCTGGGAGTACAACACTTATCACTCTTTACTGTTCATTACATGGGTGCTATAATATATGAAACTCATGCTATAGTGTACGTGCATTTGGAAATGAATGGCAGATGTTCATTTTGGAATTTGGTTTATAATAATACATTCTTCTACTTGGTACTTATAAATATTTAAGATTTCGTTGATTTGGAATCTAGACTATTAACATACATTGTACATTCTTCTACATGTCACGCGTCAATATTATAGCTCGAAATATTATAGCCTCCCCTGCTGACGTTAACATACGTATGGGTATGGTTTGCCCTGACCATTATCATATAAACAGTCTTTACTGCAGGTCACCAAAGAAGACTAGAGGAATCTCTAGCTATAGTATTTAATGCTTCACTAACGTTATGTCCTTGGCATATCAGTAATAGGGCCTACTGTGTGCAGCACACACGCGCACACACACACATACACACACACACACACACACACACACACAGACACAGAGAGAGAGAGAGAGAGAGAGAGAGAGAGAGAGAGAGAGAGTAACACATCACTACATAGATAGTAATCTCATTATTCGACATTAACATCATCTGCCTGTAATCGTGCCAAGACGATCGTCCTGTTTATATTTATCACTGGCGTCTACATTATGATTGTCAATTACTCCTGTCTCCTCTTGAAGACTGTTACTGATTGAGTTTCTTATTTGTCACAAACAGACGATTCCCGGAAATAGACGAAGACACTACCCTCAATGTTTGGCATACGTTGCACTGTTATGGTACATTATGGTAATAAATGTTGTGCAAAGAAGTCGCAAACATTCTTCTTGAGTTAATGATGATGTGATTCATGCAGTCATTGCTTGGTCATGGTACTTGGAAACCATTCAACCATTCGAGTTTCAATGTTTCCGGTTATTTTTATGATTGCATACATGAACTGCTATTATATACTACATAGCGTTAAAGGGTGTCATAATAGATAGCAAAATAGGAAACGGGGCAGCTTTTAGCTACAGAACTGCAGCTATTATACCATGTACAATGAGTTTTCCAGAATATGTACATCACAGTCTATCCGTCTTGCAGAAGATATTTTTGTATATCGGAAAAGCTGCTCACACATATTGCAGATCAACTCCATTGTCCCATGTCACCTCAGCAACCACGTTTACTTGATGTCTTCCATTAATCTTAATTGATGTTGTTATGCTCATTAGTTACTAATTAATACCTCGTCAGTATTTATTCATACTAGACGTCTATGGCTTTTAATCGGCACAACCAGCTCTGCAATGCTATATGTCAGCTTGTTATCAGATACATTCATCATGCCCATGCTGTGTTCAATTAACTATTAACTATTAACTATGCGGTTCTATGTAGTGTTTACTTGGTGGTATTCCAGACTCAGTAACTTCAGCCATATGCAATCGAATATGACCATGACACAGGTGATCAAACGCCAACCTGCGGCACAACCTGCCTACATCAATATATGTACTGAATGTGTGCTTAATGGAATAAACAGTACGAAAGGTATATAGCATTGTTTTCAGGTTGATCTAATCACACCTCTACATTAGCCCAGGAAGCAATTTAGTACCACTCGGAATATCGTTCAATGATAGTATTTCAAATAGTTACAATAACTCTTTATACATACAGATTGGAGTCCAGGCTTTGTGCACTCGTTACTAAACCCTACAATACGCTGGTAATGAATAGTGCACGAAGGATAGGCTTAGGACAACTATGGGCACAGCTTATTTAATAATAATAATAATAATAATAATAAATCCAGACCATAACTAAGCATGCATCAAAGCGCTGACAATAGTAGTACTAATATAAGTTGAATTACTTAGTTATGAGGAAAATATGAATTGAATAGGATAGTTTTAAGAAGTGATTTAAAGAGCTAGCAAATCTGAGATAGTCAGGAAGAGAGTTCCACTTGATACAAGCTGATACGCTGAAAATTCGAGCAAGGAATGGTGTGCGTTTCTACCTTGGAATAGTAACTTTCAGTTGGCTTTTGGCTAAGTCCTCGTGATGGAACACACATTTGGAGTGGTACGCATTGTCTGTATTGAAGTTGGGTTTCTCCGAAAATATCACTGTGTATTCTAGAAATTGAAGTGAATCTTGAGGTCTTTTTGCAAAGCATTAAAACTTATCAAACAAAATGAATACACGCAACGGTAAACCTATAAAAATAGTCTGGTTTTTAATTTGGAATGAATAGCGTCATACGATCACATATTAATTTGTTGCCTATTTATCATCTAGAACACAGTGAAATATCCGTATGTGACATTCCAGTAATAGAAGACATCACCGAGTCAGTAACTGAGTTACGTACGATGTCTTCTCACGTAACTCCATCATTTAATTATGATTTGATTAATTCAATACATTGCCCGCTTCAATCGTGGGCGCGATGGTTTCTGTCACACTGGACAACTAAAATATCTAAATAATCAATTTAGTCGGGGATTTTGTATCTGCAGATGAAAAGCGTAGAATCAATGCTAATATATGATAATCGTGACTTCCGTTCTATCTTGACTACTGATGTGTCATTTCTATTAATCTAGACAAACATGGAGACAATATCAAACGATTACAAGTACAGTAGCAAATATCAGCTGTTGATGGGATGTTCAGAGGCTCCGAGCATGCGAATAACTGTGTGTGTGTGTGTGTGTGTGTGTGGTGTGTGTGTGTGTGTGTGTGTGTGTGTGTGTGTGTGTTTGTGTGTGTGTGTGTGTGTGTGTGCGTGTGTGTGCGTGTGTGTGCGTGTGTGAGAGCGTGTGTGCAATACAGGACAGTCTAAAACACAGTCTATTGCGTTAGTTTGTGATTAATTAAAGCAATAACCTAGAAAGAAACAATAATGATATAATGTGTTTGTATGGCGCCAACAGGCTCTGAAACAGTTGCTATGTGCTGGATAGAGTGGATGGAGGAAGTCATTGGACGTATATTTAAGAGATAGGGCTTACACCGGATCGTACTATCTGTATCTACTTAAAACGGTTCATGTATCTATGTCGTCTTCAAAATTCAAAACCAAATCCAAATACCCGGTACATCAATATAATAATATCATTATCACGTAATGGTCAAATTTGAAGTGCTTGGTATGTTATTAGTTTGTATCATCTGTGCGCAATAAGAAGTCCATACACGTACTTAGCAGTGGCTTGTGTGTATGGCTAAGGTACGGGCTGAACGGTTCCAATACACTGGCACCTCTTACACACGCCTAGGACCATTGGCTCCACAGGAAGTAGACACTTGTTGTACACACGTTCCATACAAACCAAACACACCATCACTATTTCCATCACACTACACGGGCTGTATTCCAATATTCATAATTCTATATACGTGTCCTGTATCTTTGAAGTATTAGACACCATGGCCAGTCTTATCATGTTCATACGTTGACGACGGGTGGGAGGGAGACTGCTAGAGGGAGACTTCTAGAGGGAGACGTACATTCCTCATCTGTGAGGGTAAAGTAACGCCGCTGTCGCGGTCGATACATTAACCTGTGTGTACTGCTAGTATATTTTCAACATTACTAATCGTGTCTGTTTTTCCATTCAAAGAAGCACATTTAGTGAGATCGTTAATACATAAATGCTACAACAATGCACCAAAATAAAAAGCCAAGGAACCATGGCCACTAACCTAGATTACCTGTTACCCAGCAACGTTGAATTCCCAAAGAAAATACTATTACTAAGGTTTGTGTATTGGTTTCTTTGCATTTGCAGGGTCGTTCATAATAATACTTATAAATAGTTTTATATTTCACCCCCAAGACATGCGTTCATCTTCTTCTGTCGGTGGTTGAAATTGGATGAGTCTCTCTGATATACATGAGGCCACACCAGACTATTCCAGATTAGTTCTAAATGACCGATAAGCAATCGTGCAGTAACATTAACGACCGTGGTATTAGCGTTGATTTGGAGTGTGTTCCGTCGGTGCCCATATCTAGGTACGTAATGGCGCATCAAGGTGGACAATTACGCGTCTAGGTATACAATCACATTTCTAGTTCTACAACTTAAAGAGTCTAGGTAGGAATTGGAATAATAGCGTGTGTAAACCTGGTATGGTTTCTGGAAGCTGTCATATCTACTACGAGACCATACTGTCTCTTGTAGCGACCTCTTGTCTCTTGTCTCTTGTAGCGACCTCTATATATGGAGACCGTGCAGTTACGAGAGCGTGATCAGGCGATGGTCTCATAGTTGATATATTCGAGCTTCGAGAAACCATACCCATATATATAACATGACGAGACATGTACAACGACGCATCTAGGTATATATACAATGAAATATCTAGGAGTACATATGAGTGCTTAAATATAGTACGATGGTATCTCATGTACCATCCATGATGATTTGTCTATGATATTTCATCCACGAGTAAGCCAAAATTTCATTAGTTTCTCCAATATTCAAACTCTGCTAGCTCACGTCTCGTGGATCCCAGAACGTGGTTTCCAATCTATAGTAAAAGCATTGGTTAAACCTCCAACCTGTACGGAATCCTCCACTAAGTACTACCATAACCGTTGATCACTATAGACGGCACCCTTGCTATACCGACACTTTACCTGTCTATACGTTCCACAGACGCCTACAGTCGACATTTTCACGACACGCAAACTGAATGATGGGCCAATAGAATCCAAAGATCAATTGAAACCTCGTCTCTCCGGGTTTTATGCAATGTGAATCTAACGTATACGTAGGTGAACTTTGGCTGCAATGCGGGTATAGATAGTCAGACTCTTGCCTGCTATGAAACAACAATATAGTAATTTGGAAATTAAGAAAAACTAATTAGTTCATTGGTGATAACTATTAGTTCGGTAACATCACGTTCACGAAAGTGGAACAATTGCCATTCCACTTGTATGAAACCTCTGAAACGCATGACCAATGTCTATATATGACACTACTTCGTACCGTACTGTGTCATACAGTTGTCCAATATACACATTGAGCACCAACGATTACATTACTACACTGCACTGTGTGTTTGTGGACGTGTGCGTGCGTGTGTGAATTATGTGTGTGTACGTGTGTGTGTGTGTGTGTGCGTGTGTGTGTGAGAGAGAGAGAGCGGTGCGCGCGTGTGTGTGTGTGTGTGTGGACATCACTGTTCGTGTAAGTCAGCTCGGGGTTACTGCGGGCTTCTCTCCTACCTTTTGGCGCCGAGGGACACTTTTGAGATGGAGGAGAAGATGGTCAAGTTGACCAGCATGGGCATCAGTGGACTCGCCATCAGGAACGTCCGCACTGCAATACAGCAAGTAGACATGGCCGTTAAGTAAAATACATAGAAATATACATTACTGATAGGAAGTAGTAGTAGTAGTAGTAGTAGTAGTAGTAGTAGTAGTAGTAGTACAAACTGGTAACAGCAGGGTCGACAGTATGTGTGCTCTAGATTGAAGAGTCGACGTTCACAGAATTCAGTATTGATTTCATTAACTTCACATCGTAAAAAATAAACATTCAGGAAATGGTCATGTCTGTTTATTAGGAAAGCCACGGCATATGTTCCATCTAGTATGTCGTGTCTGTGAGCCCTACATAACACGCATCTATCATATGTGAAGGTTCAAGGTATACAGACAGCTGTATACTTTGGTACATATTCTAGATGCTAGATTATACAGGTAATGTATACACTAGTATTGATGTTTTCCTTGTCACCATCTGTGCAAAGTGTGACTACCCTCAGCACATACATGTCAATGATAATCGAATACACCTTGTACAGGAACTGTCAGCAGTAAATACACAGACGGCCTTGAACACATCCGGTATCCTGTTCATGAACGACACGTGCACAGCTGTCAGGTGGCTGTATTCTGAGATTTGAAGTTGTCCATATGTTAAAATCAGAACTCCTGTGTTTGAAGAAACGTGTTCGATATCTATATGCAATGTGCGACACGAAGCTACAAGACGTGTATTATATTAAATATTGAATATATTGATGTGAGTATAATATTGAGGGTTTTTTAAAGTGAATTCTTCAGATTTGAAAGCTATATAAGTGTTACGATAACAGGGAGGCATACACAGGGACACAAAATACATACATATGGACATACCTGCATCGTTGCTTTACCAAAAGCTCCACACACCAGTGGGCGTTAATATATAAGTAAGTAGTTACAAGCTACCAAACCATATTGAATTTGCCGTACATTATATAAGGTAAACGTAATGTCATAATTTTAAAGTGGACGGCATTTTTCCAAACATAGTTGTCTAACAATATTCCTTCTAACTAAAATCCTTTTACCAATCGATTCGCCTCAGCTAAGCTATATTCAAGCTTAACTAACCTATGATGAAATGAATGCATGCTGTTAGAGTACAATTGTAAGTGTCATACGAAGTGTTATCTAAACATGGATTACGTTCAATACACGGCGACGAGGAAGTGAACGAGAGAATAATTCGCCAAGTCCCCTGTCTCGCGACCAGTGATGTTCTAAGCGGACGTGTAATGAAGTAATGAAGGCGTCATGCCACAACATTCAGCACATCAGCTGGTTACCTCAGTACAAACACGCCAACCATTAGGTCAATTGCCTTTCCAGATTCCACGTGGCCTTTGTAACATGACCGTGCCACAGAGAAATAAACGCAGTCATAATATAACAACTCAAAGAGTTAGTGTAGGTAAGTCAAAGAAAAGGGTAGCGACATCAGGTAAAGACTGTGAAAGGTATGGCTAAACACTACAGTATGTCTTTAATAGATATGATTGCCCTCACCTGTACTGCCCAAGGGCCAGTCTCTCATTAAACTTCGGTCATCGCTTCCTAGGTATATCTGTTCCTACAGTAAGCAGCGAGGCTACTCATCTATGTGAAGTAGCATGTGGTACCACAGTATCACTATAGACAGTTATAAGCACGACACTGTATATCCTCAACACTAATCTATGAACTGATCGTCAAAGAAACTGGTAATCCTTTTCAGCGACACTGCATGTGAATTAACCAAACCAAGGAACTCTTGTATCCGTCTGTAGAACAGAGCTGCCGTCTATGTGGGTGCCTGCTAAGTAAGCCAGGAAGTGCGATGTCGTGGTATTTCAGGGAGAACACAGCACACAGTATTTGCCGCGCACGGCTCCTGACACAACGACTGCTGAACTGACGCCAACGACAGAACGAGATCGAGACCCGTTATATCCTAGATGGAACACCACAGATGCGATGCCGATAACTGGTGACAGGTTTACTGCCGCCGAGATTTGCCGAGATGTTGCGAGAAGTGAAGAGGACAACCAAAAAAAGCGGAAGGTTTTTAGTAATCCATGACATGAACGACAATATAGATATCTGGCATTTTAGATGCATTTTTATGTTGCTGAACATCAAAGAGAGAACATGCTAAGTGAAACCCATTATGGAGTCCTTGGAGAAATGTCAACGTATACGTATAGTGTGCATGTTACTGACCACATGAAACACGGTTCCTAGTGTCAGACGACTGAAGTAGACCCCAGACAATGCTACTCGTGTGAAAAAACTTAGTCAAACACATGGCTGTGAGTAAACACAACGAAGACAATGTCTGGAAAGTATTATACTTCCAACGAATATTATTCTTGGTAAGTTTTAACATGTAGGTAGGGTTGTGTTCAAATATACGTATTCTCACCGGAATGCAAGGCTTTAGATAGGAATATATTTAACATATCTGTACCTGCATATAAATATAAATCAGACAAACATACACGAGGTAGAATGCGACGGATGTGATCGTAGGCCTATATCAAGGTCTATTCACTATTCCACAGACGGAAACATGGCCAAACAAACAGGTAAATCACGACCAAGAACCGGTCGCTATTCCACAAACGAAAACATGTACGTAAACGACAATCAAGAAGCAGTCGCCATTCCACAGAGATGAGTATCACCATGTATACGAAGGAATAAAGTCTTCAGACGTTCCCCACAGCAAGTGTATAGTAAACAACCCCTGTCTAGGCAATCCCAGAGTCATAGCTTTAACAGATGCACGCACTTACCGGTATCTCTGGTGCGCATACGGGAGTTCTTCTTACCTTATCGTGCAATGCTCTTGATATGACAAGTTTGGATGTTTGGGTATGTGCTAGCAAGTCCATATTCTTTGAGGATTAGATGATACTTCAGCAGGACAAATTGGACGGAAGCGGATTACCCAACATCGCTGTGCAAACGGAGTGGTTTAGATTCTTCTCCAGAATATAATGTCAAGTACTTGGATTACGTTGTCAAGCTGCTGGTAAACCACCCGAGTGTGCTGTTTCCCGTCCATGGCCTACCTTGCGGGAGCGGCTCATTGATAAACAGATGCTCGTGTAGTGGACAGCTGGTGGATATCAAGCGTGTATTTATTATAAGTCCTGTTTCACAACTTCTTGACGATTGATAATTTAATAAGCTATCATATTAAAATGGTTAGTTATACGTTAAATTAATTTACAGACATATTAACGATATGGTTGACTTGCTATAAGTATGGTATGTGTTGATTGTTTAATCTATCACCAACTGTTTGGATTTCTTAGAAATGTTTTTCTTTCTTTCGGCGCTAGTGTAATTTCAACAAATGTCACGACCAACATCAGCCATACAGGATCACCGATATTCTTCTCACCGATATTCTTCTGAGCTGTCAGCTGTTGACACACTGTTGGCTATAAATCTCGAGGTAGCGTCCACAGTATGCGCCATGTAGGGGTGCACATATGTCTGCATTAATTGGAGTGTTTGTGTTATATACTGACGTCCAAACGAAAGTACCGGTATCTAGTTTTTAAAATGTCTTTATTGATATCCAAACGCAAACAGTAAAGTAAAATTAAGTTTTGGTACTCCACAGTTACATTCACTTGTGATCAGGTTTTAAAATCAAACGATATGCCACGAGATTTCATGCTAATTTAGATACTTTCTTTTGGACCTTCAGTATCGTTACAATAACGTAGCGCTGTCTTTTTTAGAACGCCTACAAGAGCTTCGTGCAACCCAATTCCAATTGTAAAAGACTTACAACGATATAGCGCTACAAGAGCGTTGTGCAACCAGACCCTGGAAATATATACAATATATCACGTAAAGAGCAACTTTAGACGTGACGATAGATATGTCTACAATGAATTTGCTTTTATTGAATATAAACAAAGGGTGTATGTCATTGACAGATATAGCTGGCGATATAATGCATACATGTACTATGATATGAATTGCTTGTATATTATGATTCCGTAGTATATGGTAGGCATGATAAACTGTATATCAGAAAGAGCCATCATACCATGATGTTGGATATTCATGGACAAACACAAACTCAATTCCGATTTCCTATGCTGCACACAATTATCATCATCAGTCTTCAGTACTATACATCAACAATGGTGGGAGAATTATTCAAATTATTCTTATTGTATTTCCAAATTTAATATGAACATATTTACTGAAAGACGTGATCGTGCTTAATATGCAACAGTCACGGCTGTCAATGCGAACAGTGATACGTCCAGTTCACGTCTTGTAGTGGTGTGTGAACCAGGAACCATAATGTCCCGTCAGTCTGCGTCTCCATGACAACTCCACCTCATTCCGGAAGCTCAAACCTGGCACCACACCGGACTGATCGCTGTTTTCAGCTGACGTGACTTCAGCACCAGAGTAGGCAATGATCTGACGTCCTGTCATAAATACGTGATGGAATCAACTCAATTTACATTCATTTACCAGATAATTGAGTCCAAGAACGACACTCATTGGCTATAAGTGCTCGCTAGTGTACAGTGAGGTGAAATGGGGTTACTGTTTATGCTTTTTTTGTGCGCTCGACGCTTACATCAATCCACAAAGTTGGACAAACACAGATTTACTCACACAATTGAGGGAAATAATTAGATTTTCTGTGCTCACGGAATTGACTGATCACGAACGCTCTATGTCGAATCTAACAATGGGATAAAGGTATCAACTATCTTATCAATTCTTTATTGTCAAAGAGCATGGTATTAAAATTGAAGCTATGTTTTCAAAATCCAAATCTAGAAACAATAAACCGACTGTTTAAAAGTCGAGAGAACAAGGTGAAAGTCTACACAAGGGCGTTGTTTCACGGGGCTCTCGCATCCACTAAAGACAACAGATCTCTCCTAGTGAACAACGAAATAGATACGAGATATAAGAAGACTATGGTCTGGTCATGGATACGAGAACTTCATTAAAGGGCACCCGATTTCAAGAAACAAACGAGTTTGAGATTTTGCTCAGCTGAATTTGTTTGTACATCTGGGCACCGTTTCACGAAATTCTCGTAAGAACTACGAGACAATAATCCTCTCACAAATAATCTCTTGCAGGCCTACATCGCGATCTAGACATACGAGAGGTGTATGCTCCTGGAGAAGACACGAGAGCTTCAGAAATGACAACGATGTTACGCAGAGTAGGCCACGCCTATTACATCCGAACTTCCGGTGCGAACCTTTTGTGAAGTGCATGACAGTTGACTGCTACAGAACTTGACTGCTACAGTAGTGCAGATTTCCGTGTGAACGACTGCTTGATAGACATCCGCCTCAAACATATAATGCTATCTGAAGAGTCCTTGTGACGAGGTAAGATAAGAACGCAACTCTGCTGGAAGTATAATCACGGCCATGAAGACGACGATATCTGATGAGGGTATTTTTACGTCGTATAATTATTTCCAGTGAATGCTACTCCTGACATCGAGATTACGAAACATTTTCAATTTTACATTCGACTCAGAGTTTTGTTCACATATCCCCCGCACAAAAAAAAAAGGTTTCGAAATCTAGAGGCCTATCATCCAATACTAGTCGTGCATGTGTTTATCACATAGAGTTATTGTACGCGGATACCTAATTGTTAAATTCTTAAAGTTCATGCTCGTGTATGTATACACTATTTCTTAAGTGATGTAAATAAAGAATATAAATCAATATAAACATTAAGACTTGGCCTGTTAATTTCTTAGTGAAAGTCATTACTGACAGTTTCGTGTTTTGGATAAAAAATCAACTTGTTTGTGTAAAAACAGGTAATTTCTCATTTTCAAACAGTTTCGTGTTACTGCCTAGAGGGCTGAGCTATAGAGGGCTGAGCTATAGAGGGCTGAGCTATAGAGGGCTGAGCTATAGAGGGCTGAGCTATAGAGGGCTGAGCTATA
>JAUTBZ010169979.1:0-10397 GCA_032361785.1 Lepetodrilus galriftensis | reverse complement strand
GGACTAGTCTCGCCTTGGGTGATTCGGTTTATGAGTGAATGGCTCATACTTTTTAATACGTCATGTATACAGCATATTCATTTTATTCTCCTTTTCTGTCAGTTAGTTTCAGAGCGAGAAAACAGGCTATCCCCTAAAACGGAATGCTGTTCTCCCGCTCGGGTGGATGGTCGTTAGACCGTGGTTAATGTACCAGGATGCTTTCTGATACGTTTTAAGAAACCGACTGATTGGTTTCTTTGGTGCTATCTAATGATAGCGTTTCGCACTTTTTAAGTTACGCTAAAGTAACTTAATATGGATCACGGTAAAAATGATCCGTCTTTAAAAGCCAACAGCTAAATGCGCTGATGACCTGTGATGCCACTTACTAAAAATATTTTAGCGAGCACCTGAACATGTTGCTGGGTATCTGTAGGACAGGCTATTTTTAGGCTCGTTGAGAATGCAACGACACATTTTTATTGAGGCTAGGATAGCATGGTGAAAGGTAACTTTCAAACTGCGCAAAAAATATGCGTATAAGAAGCAATATAGATTATTAAGATAGATATACCGCTAGGTTACTGTAATTAACTATTGCAGTAACCTAGCGGTATACTTTGTGTGATACAATTTATTTTATTTTGAGGGATTTATTATGGTTGGATCAACGGATATGTCTTTTATAAAGCATAGTGTATCGAGTTTTTGGCGTGCTGGCTATTGGTGGAATTAGTCTTGTGGCTAATTTTGCCTATGAGTTTTTTACAGGGGAGGTGGTTGTAACGTTTGTAAAATCTGATGGACGTGGTTATGTCTTTAATATTGAGAATCAAAGTCTTGTTGACCGGGTGATTAAGTCGTTTAGGGTCGTGCCTGATATTTCGCAGAAATTTGTTTATAAGGTAACAAAAAGTATTTTTGCAGAGCAAACGAAAGAGGGGATCTCTATACCCAGGAGGGAATGAAAGTTATGTGCCTGCTTTTGTTAAATGGGGTGATTGCGTGTCGTGATGACAATAGTTTTATCGATCTTTTGTATGTAATAGATATAGATGACTCTACTCAAACTACTCATTATTATAAAGCCTAATACTTAAGTTATATAATTCCATATTTGACTGTTTTATTTCAGCTACAGTATTATGAATAAGTGATTTTTTTAAAGTTACTTGCCCAACTTGGGAAGGTGGGAGTTTTATGAACTACATATGCGTCATCACAGATATTTAAAAAAGGAAGGTCACTCTCATGATCTCCATAACCAACAATATGAAGTTGAGAGTCATTTAAAGATAATAGGAACTGCTTTAGTGCTTTAGCTTTGCCTTGACCGATAGTTTGGATGCCATAGATATTACCATCTAACAGATCATTATTCGTACAGCTTAGTTGAATGGCCAGTATATAGTTTGAATCTAAGTATTCTGCAATAGGTTCTATAATGAATTTTGCAGAACCTGATAATAGTACAATATCTGCATTTCTCTTTTGATGTTTTCTATAAAACTCAAGTACTTCATGTATAAAAAAATCATCAGGTTTTTGAGTTATAAACCAACGTTTAGCAAGTGTATTTAATTCTGATATCCTCCAGCCTTTGAAAACCTTATAAAACTGTGCATTTATTACTTCACGTGAGGATGTCTTACGTAATTTTGAGATATTATTTTTCACGCTTTCATAAGCAACCTCACCTTCCGCAGACCCTAACTTTTCAAATAGGGCAAAGCGGAGAAAAGAGAACATAGACTTACAATGAATTAAAGTTTCATCAACATCAAAAACTGCAATCTCTCGTGTTTTAGAATGCCTAAGCATGGGATACAGCTGTTGTTACCTTGGGGATGGAGGAGATAAATGTTTCTTTTGAAATTTTAGCAAGGAGATTGTTAGCTACAGATTTCTCTAGTCTAAATATCTTTTTGTCATGATATGCTGTAAAGGATATCAACATTGCAGTGCAGATATAACCGCCTTGTAGGATTTCAATTTCGACATCAAAGTTATATCGAGATCCTTTATGTGATGAACGGATTATTTTATAAGATAAGTTTGCATCAAAGGGGAAAACGAAATTTCTAAAACTAATGTTCATATCATCAATTACAAAATAAAACTCTTTATCTTCGTCTTTTAGAAAAAACTCCTCTGTGACGGTCAAAAATGCTTGGCGTCCAGATTCTACAAGTAGCATGCCCTGAATATGCATTCCAGTAGTATGATCAAGGAAGAATTCATTTTGGGAAGAGAAATGTAAGTCCAACTTATATTCAGTATCACTTATTTTAAAAGGGTTACTAACACAAATATTTTCATTACGCATTTTGTGTGCTTGACGTTTTGTTGCGCGAGGTGATAAATCGCCATAGTGCAGTATAAAGTCAGCTTGATTAGACAATTTGTCAGTGTCAAACCTTTGTTTAGCAAGAACTAACATCTGAGTATCTACTCCTTGCTGTAAATAAAAGTGGGTATCTGAATCTAGTGAATTTTTAGAAAGAATAAGATCAACAGCTTTGGTCTCTGTTAGTACATATTCTGTAGCACTGGTTGTTTTTTCAAAGATATCACCAACAATAAAATAATGTTGTTGTCCCATAGTCTTTCCTCTAAATGTTGTTAGTTGGAAGTATTTTTTTAGCTATAAACCGAGTATAATATCAACCTATAAAACATAGCAATCCACATATATGAAAGGCTTATTTCATATATGTGGGATCATTAATTAGATAATTGATTAACTATTTTCTTCTTCTGCAGTAGTTGGTTGACGCACTTTTATCAATGTGATGAGTAGCACAGCTGCACACATTCCCGCACCAATTAGGGGTAACTGGGAATAAGAAGCCCCACTTTCTAAGGCTTGAGATCCCATCCAAGCACCAGCACCGTTTCCTAAGTTAAAAGCAGCAATATTAAATGCAGAAGCTAATACAGGAGCATCACCTGCACGAGACATTACTTGCACTTGTAATGGTGGAATAGTAGAAAATAGAGCCATCCCAAAAAACAAAATAGCTATAATCATTAAAGTCTGATGGCTCATAACAAAAGCAATAAGTACGAGTATAGTTATTAGAAATAATAGTGTGATTTGTACCGATCGATCCAGATTCCAATCAGCTAAACGTCCTCCAAGAGGGCTTCCAATGAACATACCAACACCCAAAAGTAAAAGCAATCCTGGCACCCACTCTGAAGGAACTCCGGTAACCTCGGTTAAAATTGGGGCAATAAACGTGAAGGTAGTGAACGTACCACCAAAACCTAATGTGGTAATTAAAAGAGCACGTATCATATCAGAGCGCAGTAAAACAGAGAATTCGGCTCTTAGGTTTACCTTTTTATTTGATTCCGTTTGAGGAAGCCAGATAATCAGAGCAATAGATGTAATGAGAGCTATTACTGATAAAGACATAAAAGTAGAGCGCCACCCATATGCTTGCCCTAAGGCAGTACCTATAGGAGAGCCAAGCATATTGGCAATTGTAGAACCTAAAAATACTATTCCAATCGCTCTAGCAGCATGGTCAGCAGAAACCAATTGTGTTGCTACAACTGCCCCAAGTCCAAAGAAAGTAGCTTGAGCTAATGCGGTTATAATTCGAGAAACAAGTAAAAACTCATATGTAGGCGCAAAAGCGCAAGCTAAATTTCCCAAGACAAAGACAAACATCAGCATAATAAGCACCCTCTTTCGGACCGCTTGAGCTAAAAATGGGGTTAATAGAGGGGCTCCTAAAACTACTACTAATGCATAGCCGCTGATCAAGTATCCCGCAGTTGGTATTAAAACCCCGAATTCTGCTGCTATTTCTGGTAATAAGCCCATTATTACGAATTCACTCGTGTTTATAACAAATATTCCTAGGGCAAGAATGAATATTGACCGTGGCATGAAAGCTCCTTAGTTTTTGTAAAACTATTAATTAGAAGCTTAATAGTAAATACCTACTTTAAATAAAAAGCAGTAATCAAATTTGAAACAAGTGTTGCACCGTTGTTGCTTGAGAGCGGAGGAAATATCTTCCATTATGGTCATACGAATATTAACAAGTTGGGTAGAGAGAATGGAAAATACAACTAAACTATATGTGATAACAGGATCTTGCTCGGATGCAGTAGTAGCGCTTTGTAAGTATCTAGATATTGAAATAGATATACTAGAGAAGAGTAGTAGTAATGAATCTGCATTATATAAAATAAATCCTCGTGGTGCTGTGCCAACACTATCTGGAGGTGGTCAGGTTTTAACAGAAACCTCATCGATTCTTAATTATCTTGGTCGTATGCATTCTCCCACTATAGTCCCTGAAACAGTTAAAGAGTTATCCCAATTAGAAGAGGTGATGAGTTTTGTTGCAACTTCTGTATATAGTGCGTTTCTTTTATATTTCCGTCCAGATATGTCGTCTGATGATGAAAATACGCATGATTCAATTAAAGCGAAATCTTCATTAGCTATTAATGAAGTGTTAGATGAATTGCAAGATCGACTTGGCACTGGAACGTATATCCTTGGAGATAGTATTTCGACTGCAGATTTTATGGTTATGGCAATGCTTCGGTGGGCTAATGCCATTGATGTTGAGCTACTTGTTTTACGACCCTTGTTAGAAACATACTTTGAAAATTTACGCTCTCAGAAATTTTATAAGGATGCCTTTGAAGCAAGTTCTTCTTAAGGTCTGAAAATGAAAAATAACTTCGAAAGAATAGAATTTTCTACTCGTGATGATAATTATTCTGGCTGGTTTTTTGGAGCAGATAGCCAACACACGGTTATTATTCTACCGGATTGGCAGGGTCAACATAGCCAGTTTGCAATGCGTCGTGGTGCAGAGTTGCACAAGCAACTAGGTTTAAATGTTTTAGTGACAGACCCATATGGTGTGGGTTATCACCCCGAAAAATATGATGGAGATGCTGAAATATGGATATCAGCAGCTTTGAGTGACCCACAAAAGCTACGTCAGAGAATGTCTCTTTTAGTTGAAAGCGCCTCAAATACATTAGGTATCAGCTTAGAAGCAGTCACTGTTGTTGGTTATTGTCTTGGAGGTGCGTTGTCGTTTGAGCTAGGCCGCTCGGGTTTAGGTGTTGCAGGGGTGGTAAGTGTTCATGGTATACCTTCGACACAAAAACCGATTTTTCAGATGAACTGTTCGACACGATTTCTAGCGATTCATGGAGCGGCAGATCCTATTATTGGGATGGAGCATATCACATCATTTCAGAACGAAATGACTAAAGCAAATGTAGATTGGCAAACTTTGGTTATTGGGCATGTACGCCATGGTTATACAAATGAGGACATAAGTACGGATGGAGAGTATCAACGATATAGTCGATTAGCTTCGGAGCGCACCATACTCTCTATTAAACAATTTATTATTGAGTTTGTGCAATGAATAACCAGAAACCTATTTTAATAGTAGGTGCAGGCCCTGTTGGATTAGCATTAGCTAATTTTTTGTCTAGCTACGGTGTTAGCTTTCACATCATAGATAGCAAGTCAGGTACTGTGGATGATTCGCGGGCAATGGGAATCCATGCTCGTACCTTAGAGATATTACAACCTAGTGGTTTAACTAATTTACTTGTAAAAGGTGGTCGTAAAACGAGGTATATGACATTTCATGAATACGATAGAGAGTTATTTTCATTTGATTTTAATGTTTTAGCTCAAAGCACATCATATCCGTACTACCTGATTCTTCCACAAAATGAAACAGAAAAGATATTATATGAGGCTCTTAAAAATAAAGGTATTGAAGTAAGTTGGGACACTACTTTACAGAGCCTAGAAGAGTTAGAAGAGTTAGAAGAAGTTACTGTGAAATTGGTAGGGGAGAGTAGAAGCAAGAATTATTCATATGTAATTGGTTGTGATGGTGCAGGTAGTTTAGTTAGAAGATTATCTAAAATTAATTTTTCTGGCAGTACTTATAACGCACAATTTTTATTAGCTGAGGTTCGAATTTCTGAGGATTGTCTGCGAACGGACTCAACACACGTAATAATGACAGACGATACAACATTAGCAGTTATTCCATTGCCCAATGGAGCCTATCGATTAGTAGGACCAGACACTGATAGTAATGCAAATGTATCAGGTGAGGAGATTTCATTTGATGTGTTTTCAAAATTTTTAAAGCGAAATCATCTTTTGCAAGATATGACACTTTATTCTCCTGAAAGGCTGATTTCATATAAAATTCAAAAAAGAGTAGCTGATAAGTTTATGACACAACGTGTATTTTTGGCTGGTGATGCTGCTCATGTTCATTCTCCAGCGGGAGGGCAAGGCATGAATACAGGAATTCAAGATGTTGCTAATCTAGCATGGAAAATAGCTCTAGTCCTTCAGAATGATGTGAATCCAAAGCTGCTCAATACTTATAATAGCGAGCGACGACCAATTGCAAAACTTACAGTAAATGGTACTGATAAAGCCATGAAATATGTGGGTTCGAGAAATATACTTACCCGCTTGGTAACTAGGTACTTAGCACCACTGTGGTTTTATATTTTTCAGCCTAAGAAATTAATATTTGCTATGTCAGAATTATCAATTTCCTACGGAGAACTCACTAACTATTTAGGTGCTGGAGATAGGCTTCCTTTGGTTAAAGTATCATCAGGTTGGGATCTTTTTGATTTGTTTGGTAAAGGGGTATTTGTCATGATCCATCTAGAAAAACCCAAACCATTGCATACAGTTGTAGAAGTTAACCATATAAATATAGTAGATAATCGTTATTTCCGTTTAAAAGAACATGAAGAAAACACCTCAATAGTGTCTGTTCCAATGGAACTATCAGAGTTAGAAAAACTTGGAAAGGTAAGTCGTATTCTTGTGAGACCTGACGGTTATATTTTAGCAATAGATAAATTTTCTAATGATACTTCTTGTCAAGATGAACTTGAACAATTCCTTCTATAAGGTATATCTCCAATATGATAAAACCTCTATATATAAACAGCTTAGCGAGTTTTATAGGCGCTGAGCGTCATTTAATTTCAAATGCTGTTGAATGTGGTGATTATGATGATGTTGATGCTAGCCAAGATGACTATATATCCGTTTCTGTAGAACCATATTTGGCGTCATATGAAATGGCAAAAATTGTAGTACAAGAAGTTTTTGATCAGACAGACAATGCCCAAAATGGGCTACACAGTCTTTTTTATGCTTCAATCCACAGACACGGTCAACCCCGATTTTGGTCTCCAGCTTCTTGGTTGCAACACTCACTTAATATTAACGGGAATATTCCGTGTATAGCTGTTCAACAAGGCTGTAATGGACTACTTCAATGCTTGTATTTGGTGGCAAACAGTCAGCCAAAAAATTCCACGGCTAATTCTATTTTAGTTGGAGCAGATCGATTTCAAGGGTCTGGTTTTAATCGCTGGAAATCTGATTATGGTCTGTTATATGGTGACGCTGCAGCTGCAATCAGCGTAAGTAATAATGAAGGGTTTGCTAAAATATTACATATTGAAATTGATGGTGCTCCTGAATTAGAAGCCTTACATCGTGATGATAAACCTAGAGATGAAGGTTCGGATAGTTGGATATTTGAATATGATATACGTAGAACAAAGAAAAAGTTTCTACAACGCCATGGGCGAGAGGGTTTTGTAGATCCGCTTAATCTCGTTTTATCTAGGTTGCAGGATGGACTACTGGAGAGTCCAGAATGGAAAGGACAAGTGTCATGGGTTTTCACACCTTTTGTTGGTAGTCGTATCCGCCAAGAGACATATGAGGCATATTTTGGTTTTTATGGAGAATATTCTGGTTGGGAGATTGGAAGGGAGCTTGGACACCTCGGTACAACTGATGGCTGGGTGGGATTACAGTACTTACGCGATAACAATAAGCTCTCATCAGGTGATCATGTGCTTATTGTTTCAGCAGGCGTCGGATTTAGTTGTGGGTTAGTGCTTTTAGAAATTTTATAAGGAAATATTAATGGAAAAGAGATATTTAGGAAAAACAGGGATTGAGACCTCGGCCTTAGGTTTGGGATGTATGGCAATGTCATAGTTTTATGGGGCTTTTAATAATAAAGATAGTATGAAAACGTTAAATAGAGCAATGGATCTTGGTGTTACGATGCTTGATACCGCTGATCTTTATGGAGATGGTGAGAATGAACTTCTAATCTCCCGATTTTTAAAACAAAGCAGTCATAAACCATTGATAGCATCAAAATGTGGGATAGTACGCACAGATGAAATATTATCAGATGGCAATTTCAAGCGTGAATTCAATGCACGACCAGATTATATTTTTTCTACTGTAGATGATAGTTTGAAGCGTCTTGGTGTTGATACTATAGACCTTTATTACTTACATCGAGTAGATCCAAATGTTCCTGTAGAAGAAAGTATTGGTGCACTGAGTGATTTAGTAGCTGCTGGAAAAATACGTGCTATTGGCATGTCAGAACCCAGCATTGATAGTCTTCGTAGAGCAAATAGTGTTTATCCAATTGCCGCAATACAGTCAGAGTACTCACTTTGGACTCGTTTGATTGAAAAAGAGATATTACCGCTAATTAGAGAAATAGGATCAACTCTTATTTGTTTCTCACCGTTGGGTCGCGGGTTAATACGTGACAATGGATCTGTACCAAAACTTGAAGAAGGAGATTTTAGATTGACTCTTCCTCGGTTTTCTCAAGAAAGCCTAGCTCAAAATGAAGAACTATTTAATATACTTGATAGGGCTGCGCTTGAGACAGAGTTAACTGTACCGCAAATTTTGTTAAGATGGCTACTTGATAGAGGCGACGATATTATTCCTATTCCTGGGTCTCGAAAGATAGAGCATTTAGAACAGAATATGGCAACAATAGATTTAGAACTACCAGAAAGTTGGCAACAAAAGTTAAGTGAAACTTTTACATTAGATAGTGTTAAAGGAGGGCGTTATACGGAAGGGAAGCCAGTAAAAGAATAGACTGTAAAATTTAATGATGATACTTTATTTGTTTGTTTCAATGTTAATAATATCCCGAATAAACTTACGAAAATCGACAATTTGAGGGAATGTTGATAACCGGTAGGAAGTAACTAACCATAAAGGCATCATACCGACCAACCCAGTTTTTGTGACTTGAACTAGTTGTGAATTATTTTGGCCTACAGTATTTGGTAAAATTCCAATACCAACCCCATTTGTTATGGCATCTACTAGGCTCGAATATTCAGAAATAATAATAGTTGAATTTCTTTTACCGAGTGTGTTGCGAAGCTTTTCTTGGGGCATACTAATACTGGTGTCTGGTGTCCATATTATTGCTCGGAAATCAGTTTCACTAAGATCTTCCCATGAATTTACTTGTTTAAAATCTTTGGGAATGATTTTTTTTGATGCAAATACATCAAAATTAACTTCTCCCACTTTTTGTCGTAATACGGCTCCACGATCAGGTTCTACAAAACGTAATGCAATATCGCCTTGTCCTGCGCTTATGTCTATTGTCTGAATTGAGCTATCTATGTTTAAGTAGACATTTGGCCATTTATTTAGATACTGGGATATATGAGGGAAAATAATAGAAGAAGCTAAAGCAGGAGTGGTCGAAAATCGTAACTCAATTTTTTGATTTTTCTTTAATTCAATGTTGTTGTAAGTATTTGATAGAAGTACTTCAGCTTTACGCCAATCTTCTATAAGGTACTGGACGTTTTCCTTTAGCTCTAAGCCATTTGGAGTTTTACTTAAAAGAGGGTAACCAAGGCTGTTTTGTAGTGCATTAATTTTTCGGCTAACTGTTGGAGCGCTAATTTTCAGTTTTTCTGCTGTTGATGCAATAGATCCTTCATCCAAGTAAGCTAAAAATATACGAATATTATTCCAGTTCATTAAGGATTTTCCCTCTTAAATGTAGCGTTTATAACATATATGTAAGTTACAGACTATTTTGATGCTTTACTTTAGAGTTAAAAAGCTTCGAGTATAAACATGTTCAAGAAAATAAATAACCTTGGGCGTTGACGTTAGCACCTTGATTTTAGGGGTACTAACAAGTTGAGCGATAGGGCTTTCCTTGTGGGGTGTTTTATTCAGTAATACAAGTATCTTTTTATTTCATGAGTAAAATATAGGAAATTTATTTATTCAAATATGTAATGCAGGAGAGTTCAAATATTAAAAGGAGAAACTTAATGCGTAAATTAGCGCAATATAAACATTTATTTTACCATACTAATGGTGGTTGGCATGTATGGAGAGTTAGTTACAGTATCTAACCAAAGCACTTTCAATTTGAGGGTGTTTTTTGTGTACATAAGTAGTCTTATGTTAAATGGGCGGGAGTGTTAATAACTGCCCACTTCCGATATAGTTACTAAGTCGTAACCCAAGACGTAACTATAGGAAACCCAATACCATG
>JAUTBZ010169968.1:0-10400 GCA_032361785.1 Lepetodrilus galriftensis | reverse complement strand
GATTAGGACTAGCAGTAGCATTTCGAAACATAGAACCATTACAAATGTCTACCATGGTGGCCATTTTCCAAGATGGCTACAGATCTGCAGCTAGATAAAAGTCATCCTCTCACACCAGGGATACTAATTACGCTCAGGACTCGCTGCATAGTAAGTGTGAACGTAATTAAAGGTACCCCTGTGTTGCGAGGATGGATAAAAGTGTGCCTTGCTAATTTGCCAAAATAAGTTATTTATGAAGTGATGTGGTATCTGTATTTTAAATTACGACCGGGTATTCAGCAAGCACCATCCACGTTTACATCGGATCTTATCTTTATAATCAAGCTTCAATAGTCTGCCACAATGCTCATATTTAAAAATAGCCCACTAGATCAGTTAAGTAAGTCTAGATATCTTGAGAACAGTAGGGTAAAGAATTTTAGTGTCTCCTTTCGTATACACATAATACCAATAAATATAAATTATATATTACTAATTTATTTAAGTTAACCCTCCGAGTTCCAGTAGACGTTCAGACCGTAAATATCGCAGTATAATTAGTTGTCCAAGAAGTAGTATCCGGTCGGAATGTAAGATGACATCACTTGTCTGTGCGTGAAATTCGAAAGGTTGCTGCGCGAGCAAGTTAGGGAGCTTATACATCGTCACACCTGAAGGGGTTAGTTTGGGTAACAGTCCTTTGTATTTCAGGGTCATCAAAGTCTACATTCCACAAGAAAAAATGACCACAACATCTGCGATGTCCGGTTTGAGAGATGAAAAGCCAACGTCCAGGTGAAAAAAATATCCGAATGTTTGTGATTATGTGTCAGAAATGATGGCCGACAAACTTTGATGTGTGAATAAAACCACTTCCTGTGGTGTGGCTGAGAGGTGGAAGGTGTAGACTATGTCAATGTTTATACACGTCGAACCCTCAAAGTCTACATCCAGATTTAGCACACTGGTTTCTCACCACTATGTAACGTTAAGCGGACAGTGTCGGTTAATTATGAGGGAGAACGTGGTAACAAGTTGGTTAATATTTAGCTGGAATGTCGTGCATATCAAATGACTTTTGGATGAATTTATGTTAGAATTGCAACATTTTTTTAGTGGATTGACTGATTTGTGTAAAAAACTAAACAAATAATGCAGTTCAGCATTAATTAACAAGCTAACAAGTGGGAAAGTCTCAATCAAGCTGCAACCTGTTTGCGAGTTTGGAATCAGGTTCTCATTTTCTGATGTTTCCAATAAATTACGGATAGAAAGTGTTCCTGACAACATTGGAGCTAAAAGTGAAATGTGAATTCACTTGGCATCATATCACTTTTGTACAGTGTACAATGCACAAAAGAACTTTACCACATTCGTTACTTTGGAATAAAGCATAACATTTCATATTATCTTTTTGACAAATTTCCAATATCATGAATTTTAATTTGTGGTTTACTCTCTACACAATTATCAGTATAGGCCACATTGGTGAAATAAATATCTATTAATAATTCTAACAATTATATTAATTATTATATTACAACTTACAAGACTTTGGAGCTTTAACAAGTCATCACATCATCATCAATCGCTTACAGTGCTGCAATAGATGTGCAATTGTATGCCATGTCAGTGTACCATGTTCATATACTTATCAACAATTTTGTATTAATAAAGTGCGTCCAAACTGGAATTTTTTGCATATGGGACGCAGGATTGCGCGTTCGGATAAACCCTGCATGTGTACTAAAAGAATTTATCTCCAGATGCATGACCCCTCCCCTCACCCCCCAGCCATACAAAACAAACTGCAGCCATTTCCATCCATGTACGCTGTTCGTCCTCAAATGTTCAGTGCTATAATGCTTCTATTAACTAGATTGCCTGTGTTTTATGCTTCTATTAACTAACTGGACTAACTGTTTCCTGCAGAGTATCGAGGCCTCCCGGGGGAGCTTCCAGCGACATCTTCGGAACCGATGATATGCCCAATGGTCCCCCGCACTCGGGGAAGCGGCAACATGCCCAAACAGAAAACACGACCAGCAACATCTTCGGCAGCAGTGCCGACAAGGTGCAGTCCCGCGAACAGTCGACTGGCAACATGTACTCGGGGGAGCCACACAAGCTGCATGGCAAGGGACGTAATCAGAGTAGGTTGTCGCTGCCCTCCATTAAATCTTGAGCATGCTAGGAAACGTCCTGTTTGTTGTTTAGAAACTAAAACTAAAAGATTTCCAGACACTGTCACACCTACTTTGGCCCTCCTGTAAGGAAACTGTAACTCTAAGGGGGGCGATACTTTCACTGTAGAACAGTGTTCTGAGTACTTGGAACATGCCTACTTTTCCGACGGAACAGAACACAGAACTGCACACTGTACAGATGCTGTGCTGTCTACTCTTGCTAGCAAAGTGCTTACTATGGTCTAGAAAGCGACTTTAAAAACCCCAATTCAAAAAAACAAAAAAAAACTATGGTCTAAGGATAAGGTTACCTTAGAGATGCACCAGTTCGTACATGAGGGCCCGGAATATATTACAGTAACAATTTAACAAATTATTTTGGCCCATAGGGTACCTTTAACATTGTGAGAAGTGGTTTTGGTTAGTTCTAATGTGTATTATTGTTTAAATATTTTTATGGACATTTCTTTTTACTAGATCATATGATGCAGGTGGTAGCGCAGTGGTAGAATGTTTGGGCTGGAGCCAATATCTCGTTCAAATCCCATCCTGGGAGCTCAGCAGCAATCTTTGCAAAAGTTACCGTTCAGTTTCTGACACAATTATGTGACAATATAATTATTGATAGGATGCCCTCTCTGTAGAGTGACATCCTTGGTTTGTCAGTACCAGTCGGTGCTCGCAGGTTTACTACAACGTTCAAGCGCTATAATATCTGTGGATGTTGTGGGTTTCCTCCTGCCCTAAAACTGACAAGTCACTATATACTACAAGTGAAAGAATCTTGAAGGCGACTTGACACACACACGTGTACACATCCCCCTCTTCCCCAAAAGCTACAGGTGACAAGTGTCAAAGGTTTCCTTCTATAAACTGACATCGTGTGTTGAGTGAAATAATCATGAAAATGGCTCTACAATTATAGTAAAACCTCAAATAGTATACACACACAAGTTTGTCCAATGATAATATTTCATTTGGTTTATGGACTAGGAGTAGGAACACTAGTTTAAAAAGTTACAAATCCGGGGGACAGCATGGATTTACATTTGCAAAATATTTCTGAAATTTGTTGACTTGCTGAGCTATATTTGTTCGAAAATATGGAGAACACCATGAATCTACATTCGCAAAATTTTACATATTGTTTCCCCGTTTTTCTCTAATTCGATTTACTACACTACTAGTACTGTACTATATTTGTTCGAACATATATACCCTTGTGTAATTTTGCATTAACAATACCTAAGTAACAGAAGTTTTAAGTTATCATTCATCCCTCTACTTTTGCAGAGCTGCCTCCTAGTAAGTATGTGTTAACCTTCTCCCTGCTGGTGACAACTGGAGTTGCCCAATGCTTATCATTGATGAAGCAGGCAGATCATTAAGTGTCGAGTCAGGATCAGATTTGTTCCACTAACCTCTATAACATGCGTTCAGATCTTTTGTGTTGAAAACTGTTTTCACGGCACAGTTGTTAGCACATTCGACTACAAGCCAATACTTTCTGACTGAACTATCAATCTGCTACTATGGTTATGCTAACCGACCGATGCATCATTGATGGTATGGTTTCTGGCTTATTGTCAAATACTAACACCGCAGACTGAGATAATAATACTGTGTATTTATGATGCTCTTATTAATCAATGTTTGAAAGCATGCTCAAGGCGCAAGATATGTTAATCCTGATCAATGTATCAGTCTGCACTCACTTCCGTCTCGACTCCTTGGGAATGTTTCTGTTTAACATGATTATTGGCGATAAGAATATTTTATAGATTGAATGTCTACCATGAGTCCAGAAAATGTCAAATTTAAAATAACAATTTATTATTTATTTATAACGAATTGAGAGTTGAATGATAATCTTGATTTGCAATTTGTAACATTTACGTAATGTCACATCACATCCACACTGTGACTTGTTGGGGTTGTAACAGGTTTTCTTCCCACCATAAACAAATCACTGCAAATGTCACTGCAATAGTCAAGTTGTTTGCTAGTAGACTTGTGTATGATATCAGAATTGTAAATTGCAAGCAAAGTTATTTACTTAATTTTAATACTGTAAGTTTTAAGTAAGTTTGGAACCACAAATATCACTTTCACTTAAATTGTTTTATGGACACTAGACGTGTATGATTCGTGCATGGTGATTGTTGGGGCAAGAGGTATCATTGGAATAATTCATGCAAATTCTTAACCATGAACATTTGATTAAATTGATATTAAAATATTGCATTATAATGATCATGCATACCTATGCAGCTTTTATTTAATATTAACCTAGGGCCTGTTCCATTTACAATATTACGCAAGATCAAATTAAAAGAGTTGGTGTCGCTGAAAAGATAATTGTCTATTAACACGATTACGGCAAAATTTATCACCAAGTGAGGTTTTTTCATCCGCAATGTATTTATTGTTGTTGTGACAACAGCCTGTAAAATGTCTTACTAAAAATCCTGTTCACATTTAAGTGGACAAGCGTGTCGCCTATTTCTGAATCACTTTCTGATAAGCTAGTTCTTCTTCCCAGGTCGCTTCAATCCAATCACTGGTGAGCCTTACGATGAGTCTGGCAACCCAACTGAGGCCGCCCCAGAGGAATATTCTCAGCCAAGGCAGGCCCCTAAACAGGTATGTGACTGGTTAGTCCCCTATAAAGTTGTGTGACTCGTTAGTCCCCTAAACAGGTATGTGACTGGTTAGTCCCCTATAAAGTTGTGTGACTGGTTAGTCCCCTAAACAGGTATGTGACTGGTTAGTCCCCTAAACAGTTACAGTTGTGCGACTCGTTAGACCCCTAAACAGGTCTGTCATCTTGTCAGCTTCCTAGACAGGAATGTCCATCTCATCACCCCCCCACCCCCCTAACAGGTATGTCCATCTCACCAACCCTGTAAAATGGTATGTTTGCCTTGTTAGCCCCCTAAATAGGTATGTCATCTTTGCTGACCTCTTAATCAGGTGTCTGCCATAGCAGCCCACTAGTCTGTCAGCATGAGCTGGTGCTTGCACGTTACCACAGCATTTAGCACTACAGATATTGCAGGTTGTACCTCTATAAGAATTGAAAGAATCTGGAAAGTGGTTCTAAACACCCAATATACAATCACAAATAAAATAATTAAATAACCCTCTTCCCAGCACTGGCACTTCAGCATGGAGAGGGTTTTAAATGTTTCCCAGATGCTTATAAGCAGTCTCACGGCCAGGAGATGGCAGCTTCCCACTGCCACTTACAATAATAACTGTGAATACCTTAAGCACTAACCGATATCTCCATTATGTCATCCTCTTTTACTGGCAGCTAGTTCATTTCAACTACCGAAGTTTCTCACTTGCACGTAAAACAATAACTCTTATCAGTGTTCAAAATAATGAGGGGGTCATTCTCCATATAGGCCCAATGTTAAAGGTGATAAAATCTGTAATTTTCATGGGGGTCAAACAGATACCTTGAACATTGCAGATTTTCAAATGACCCCAGGACCCCCTATTAATTCGAACACTGTTTATACTTATTCAACAGCCACCGATCTGACCATTACGACTTGCTCTGTTTTCCAGGCCGTTAGTTCATTCAACTACGGAAGCCCAGTAGAACCCCAGGTAAACGAGGTAGAAGACTCCAACCTGCAGACAACCCCCGGTAAAGCACTGCCCGAAGTCCACACGACGTCACGCGTCATCCAGCCGCCCGGTGGGATCTCGCACAAGTTGTGGTGAGACCTGGGCGTAGAGATACGAACAGCTTGCTTTGGTGCACTCTGGGCGTCGTGACTTCTTAGGACGTTCTGACCTCACTGGATGCGACCTCAGGACTTTGTTGCCTATGGAGATGTCATGACCTCTCGCACGGGGCAATATTGACGCGGTCACTCAAGTTACACTGGAGCCACGCTTTATGTATCGCTCGCTCGCCTCGTGTTGTTGGTTTATGTTATTACAATATATCTCTGTTGATTATAGTTTCGTCTGTTCGTAGATCCCGAATTCGGATCTCGCCTCGTAAGAATTACTCAGTAATTGGAATTAGATGGAAGGTGTACAAATGTAATCTTTTGCAATAACCGTGTACAATGTAATCTATTATAATAACTTGGTGTAATGAACATGTATTATAATAAAACCTTGTACAAATGGTATTTCAGCATACGCTGACCCGTTGGCATGATCTAGTGGTATGAATTGTCACGTGGTAATATGAGTGAGTGAGTTAATGTTTTACCTTGAAGATTCCCGCTATGATGTGAAACTAACTCACTCATTCGTGTTGCCACACTTGCCATGGAGTTGTTTCGCTGTCGGAAGCATGCATCTTCTTTTTTCGAGAGTTTGACATTTTTCAATAGTTCCAACTATTGAATAATTATCATTTTGCAGGCAATACAATCCTTGAATATTGTGTGTGTACGGTGACCATTTACAATTACGCATTACCAGCATTCTAGCCAGAAGACAAAATCCTTGTATGTTCAAAAGAGTGATTGATTACATTTTTTTTGTATTAGATGACCTTTGAAAAATTAATCTTTCTATGTTGCAAACTTTGTCAGTGTAAAAGCTTTTATGCAAATTTACGAAACATTGTATATGGTGGTCAGCATTACTTGGTGCTGTAGTTGTGATAAATATGTTTTTTCTCAGTCGATCCTCACCCAATGCATGTCTTTACATCATTGTTGGTCTTGGTATGGAAACAGCTCTTTTCTTAAACGGTCCATTTGGAACAGAATTTCACTATAGGGTACATATACATAACTAATAATTAGTCTGGGCTTCCAAATTCTCTTTTAAAGTCACAACAGTGCCAAAAAAAAGAGACATTTGTTTTATACCGAGAATAATGTTCTTATGTGTATATACATACTGTAGCAGAATAGAAGGTGATTGATCCATAATTAATACTTGCATAATTACTTGACTAATGAGATGTGTGCTCATGTGTTCTCAAATTCCTACAACAAGCAGGGCTATTTTTCATGGTGTACTAACAATGTCGACATCATAGTTGCAAATACTATTACGGTCTTTGTATAAGATAATGTTCACAATAGCATCTTTCAGAAAATTTACGCAAGTTAACATCTAACAAATGTAGAATATGTAGTCCATACATGTGAAAGTCGAGGAATTTCATCTTATGCTTCATAGGTGACAATAGAAGAATTTTACCATATGCTCCATAGTCGAATATAGTGGAATTTTATCTCATAATATGCTTCATTATCACTAAATATTGCGGGATTAGTGGTGCATCATCTATGACATTTTGGGAAAAGAACAGATTTAGTAGCTACGCGTGTCTAGTTTATTCTAGGAGGCGTCTTATATTGGCTTTGAACATTTACTGTACGGTTTTAAAAAAAAGTTATGAAATAAGCAACCTGTATCGTGCTAAACACTAATAAATATGACATTTTGGTATTCATAATTTCGGGGGCAGCGATAATCCGAAATTTTTGTTCAGGTTCTGAATACAATTTTTACCATGACACTGGTGTTTGATGAGAGAGAGAGTTAATATACAACTACTTAACAATCTGGTTAACCCTCTTGTAGCTGAAGTCAACATGATGTGCGCATCATTGAGATTAACATAGCAGGGGGAGGGTTGAGGGCACAACTAACATTTTCGGTGCTTTGGTTTTGCAGATGTCTGTTGTATAAGGGTGTTCCAACCATTGCAACCAATTTGAAGCCTTGATTCCAGCACTGGAGAAAAAAGATTGTCTCATGAATGTGCAATAACACAGTTGAAGCAGTCAAGACTGTGCGTGTGTTCTCATCTGTTCTAATTGAGGCATTATGATCTCGGTCTATCATTCCTATTGTGTGAGGGCTTATAGTTTGACCAAGTAATTGAACATGGTAAACCTTGTCTGTTAACTTTCTGTCAATCTGGTTATTTTCTTTGAAATATATATTTATTTCGTTTATTGCACGTTCGTGTGTGTCCACGAGAGAGAATGGTTTATACTTGAAAGTCGTTATAACAATGTACTTTAGATCTGAAAATGTTGTACCAATATTGTGCAGTTTTGAGACCCCTGGATTTGGTTCTGCTGAATTGTCTTAGTTCTTGCATCTCGCTATGCATAGCGAGTAAGACTCTAGAACTATGTAGTTCTGTGGAAGGAATCCATGTCTTTACTGACTTGCCTTCTCTTGACTATTCTCCATTCTCGTCTCTTTACCTTGAAATTCTAATTAAAACTACATCTGTCAAAATGACTTTTTGTTGATTGTTACATGAAGAAAAATCCAAAGCATTTATATTGGCAGCGTGGGTGACACAGGATTTTATCCCACTGATAAATTGTACACCTGGAAGTAGCTCTTGTCAAAGATGTTTCCTGCTTTTTTTACAGGAAAAAAGTTTTTGAAAATAAATGTAAAAGAAATAATTATAAATCAAAGATAAATTGTCATGAGGTCTTTGACGAGGACTACCATAGGAGAACATTTCTGTATCAGCAAAACATGTACTTTCGCCTACTCCACAGATTCATCGTCCCCAGCTCATTCACGAATAGTAGGTATAGTGACAACACCGAAGCAAGATCAAATTAAGACCAGTACTCCACTAACTTCATTTGGCTACATCCAAGAGAGAATTGATTTCTAAATCCTGACTAATGCATACGCAATTTTGCATGGATACGCTCCTGCATATTTAACTGAACTGCTCCTATATATCGATCTCCACGCAACCTTCGATCACATTCACAAGCAGACAAGACCAAATGTTACTGTCATTCCAATACGCAGCTTCCACGGGATAGAACTCGCCATCAGGCAACATCAAGGTGGTGTTCCACTGACGGTGTTGGACGCACATTCTGGACGGGGGGCTGCTCCTTTCTAGTTGTCTTATGTCTGTACTTTCTGTCCGACGCATGCGCAGTTACCAAGAATCAACACCGCACAGTGACTGCGTATGCGTCGGACAGAACGTACAGAAAGAACAGTTAGAAAGGAGCAGCCCCCTGTCCAGAATGTGCGTCCAACACTCAATGGAACACCACCCTAGTCTTACGGAACACCGGACATTTTCAGGAAAGAAATAAAGTCTCATATTAATGTTCAAGGGAGCATTCACCACTTAAATATGCACGCAGAGCATACATATATGTAGCCTATACATTATTATTATATTTGTATTATTGTCCTGCGTAATTTGGTATCAATATTCAGAACAATGGTACTGTGGCACCACAGAGCACAGTTGGAAATCCTGTTATTGGAACCAGTCGACATAATTGGCATAGTCTGACGTAGGCCTACCTCACACGGATGGAGCCATATAAATAGCACCCTTTACCTACGGAATTTGTAGAATTGTTTAAATGAATATCCCTTGGGTATAATTGTGATGGCATTTGATTATGTTTGCCATATATTGCGTAAAACGCGGTATAAACTGCCATACCAAAGTGTGCAATGAACTTGCGACTTCATGACGGTATCGGTCCCTGAAATTACAAGATGTAACATTGTTGCGGGTTTCCTCCTGCAATAAACTGACACGCCGTGATGTAAGTGAAAGAATCTTGATAGCGGCTCTTTAAAAAACCATTAAAGGCATACTATCACATATATTTATGGTTGTTTTTGACTAGTTCTTAGTGCATTCACTTGACACCGCTGTGTGGTTGACAAATCTCCACTGCAACCCCCTCCAAGATAGACTGCTTCTGTATACATAATTCAAAGGGGACATAACTCTAATGTTTGCTCGCATTCCTTCAGAATAGTGATGCATCAAAGACAAGATAAATAGCGGAACGTTCCCTTATTTAACATAAAATATAATGTGTTTAATAACTATCGAGTGCTGGGTGATAAGTAGACCTACATCAGTAAATAAATACTTTTGGGTGAACAAATCATGCGTAATTATAGTCTAAAGTCGAAATGCGTGTTTCCATTGTATAGGTCGATCAACTGTGATATTAATATCATCGAGACCGAAGCTGGTGACTGCTCTACGCTTAAAAGTTGCAATATATTATAAGAAGGTTAATTGTTTCATTAGTAGTGATGCGCCGACGATAACATTATCGATTGTATCGCTGAAACTTCAATGTCGATAGATAGATCGATTAATTAATTACTGTTGTAGTAGTAGTTACATAAGTAGTAGTAGCAGCAACAGCAGCAGTAGTAGTAGTAGTAGTAGTAGTAGTAGTAGTAGTAGTAGTAGTAGTAGTAGTCGTCGTC
>JAUTBZ010169957.1:0-10400 GCA_032361785.1 Lepetodrilus galriftensis | reverse complement strand
AGTTTTGTTTTGAGAAACTCAGGAAGTGATAGAACGCTACTTATGAGAGATGCTACAACTCAAGCTATGATAAAAGGCAACATGGATATAGATTATCAATCTTACCATCCAACTATTACTTTTATAAATGGTAAATATTGGGGAGTTTTAAACATAAGAGAAAAGATGAATGAAGACTATATAGAAGCTAACCATGATAGTGTTGATGGAAGTAATCTTGACATAGTTGGAAGAGATGGTGTTGCCATTAAAGGTAGTAACTCTGAATATATAGATTTACAAAATTATATAAAATCACACAATTTAACTACACCTGCATACTATCAAAAAGCTATAGAGAAGATTGACCTTACAGAGTTTATGAACTATTATATAACTGAACTTTATGTAGGAAACTGGGATTGGCCTGGACAGAACATAAAGTATTGGAAAGAGAAAAAAGATGGGGCTAAGTGGAGATGGATGATCTTTGATACAGATGATGGGTTTGGAGGTGAAAACGCAGCAAATCATAATAGCTTTAGACATGTTTTAGATACTCTTGCACCACTACCTGAAGAAAGTCCACTAAGCTCAACTGTTCTTATTAGAGGACTTATGAAAAACCCTACTTTTAAAAATCAATTTTTAAGTAGGTTTACAACATACCTAAATACTATATTTGAACCAAACAGAATAAAACAACTAGTAGAAGAGTTAAAAACACCTTTAATCCCTGATGCAAAACGACACTTTGAAAAATGGAATAAACTAGATCCTAGACTTTCAAATTATACTTATAATAATTGGTTTAATGACGTAGAAAACTTTAAAAACTTCTTTACAATTAGGGACAATTATCTAAAAGGGTATATGCGTAGTTACTTAGGGGTAACTGGAAATCATAACCTTACTATAAATAATCCAATAAATGGAAGTATAACCATAGATGGAGTCAAACTTACAAAAAATTACATCGGAGAATACTTCAACAATGCGAAGGTAACTCTAAATGCAACTCCTGATAAAAGATACAAGTTTATAAAATGGTCAAACAACAAGACGACGGCAGAGATAAGCATAACTTTAAATTCAGATATAACTATAAGCCCTGAATTTGCTATAAAAGAGGCAACTATACTAGATAAAATAGTAATAACTGAATTTAATTATAAATCGTCTAAAGATTTTGATACTGGAGATTGGATAGAGCTTTATAATAATGATATAAAAGATGTAGATTTATCAGGATGGGAAATCAAAGATGACAAAGAAACTAGCTCTTTTATAGTGCCTTCAAATACTATTTTAAAGCCGAACTCTTATATAGTCATAACTGAAAAAGCTGTTAATTTCAATACTCTAATTCCTAATGTTTCAGTTATAGGCAATTTTAAATTTGGACTTAGTAAGACATTTGATTCTATAAGAGTATTTGATAAAGATAAAAATCTAATTGATATCGTAACTTATGATAAAACTTTTCTAGATACAGTAGGAAATAGCAAAACACTATCTTTGATTAATCCCAACAGTGATAATTCTAAAGCTGAAAATTGGATTGGCGAAATTAACCATGGAACGCCTGGAGAGTGAGAAGCTTTATTCCAAGCTTCTCACTTATACAAGTATTTTACTATTTTTCCATTCTCTTTATCATCTAAAGCAAAATAGATATATCCACTATCATCAAAGGTTACTCCTTCTAGTGAAATTTTTTTAAGATTTTTATCTATAGTTTTTACATTTATGTCACTAATGACTTGTTTGTTTTTAAAATCATACTTAATAAGCAAATCACCAGTATCACTAACTAAATACAACAAATCATTATGAAACGCCATTCCTGAAATATTATTATAACCATGGTCAATCACTTCAGCTATATTGGCTTTGTCATTAGTTATTGAGTCTAGTTTTACTATAACTGATGAGTCAGGTAAAGGGTACTTTTCAAAAGATTGATTTGATACATAAACTTCACCATTATAAACAGATATACCTTCTATACCTTCACCCTCTTTTTCTAAAACATTTACACCATCACTATCTTGACGAGCAATATTAACTTCTCTAACAAAACCTAAGTTTGTGTTTAAAACCATGACATTGTCTGTTCCCTCTATAGCTACATAAAGTACATCTTTCTTTTCATCATATGTTATACCTTCAAAATCATGGTCTTTTTTTGAATTAAAACTTTTTTTATTTATCTCTACACCTTTTCTATCTAATTCATATACAAAACCATTATCACCCACAACAAACAATGAGTCTGTTTTTTTTACATAACATATACCAGAAGCTTCTTTTATAGATGCGATAGTTCCTGTTTTTTCTTTAGTGTCATTTGGTGTTTTATTTCCACCACCTTCATTGGTTGAACCATTGCCACCACACGAAATCATAAAAAGAGAGAGAAAAGTTACTAGTAGATATTTCATATAAATCCTTGAATTTTTTATTTATTATTAACTACTATACATGAATATATATTACAATAAAATTAAACATTCTTTTAAGGTTATTATATTACAATAGAAAATTACATAATTAGTTCAAAATCTTAAGGAAACAACTTGCTTGATTTTATAACGCTTCAAACAACTTCAAACAATGCGACTACAATTTCGCTCATATACGCCGTACTTTTAGCATTTGTGCTTTCGACACTTATCGCTTTTACATATGAAAAAACATATCGTGCTCTATCATATTCTAGAAACTATGTTCAGACATTGATACTAATTTCTATAGTTTCATCAACTATTATGCAGGCAGTTGGAGATTCACTAGCTAGAGGATTTGGAATCATGGCTGCTATGGCTGTTATTCGTTTTAGAACTAACTTTAAAGATTCAAGAGATATCGTTTTTATCTTTGCATCACTTTCAGTAGGTGTTTCTTGTGGTATAAATGCTTACAACATAGCAACTGTTGGAACTATCGGTTTTATGATAGCCGCTTATATCCTGTACTATTCACCTTTTGGAGAGAGTAGCTACTACGACGGTATGCTTAGATTTAATTTAGAAAATGAAGCAGATAACAAACAAAAACTAGAAAACGTTATGCAAAAATATACAAAGTCTTTTGCGTTGATTACTCTTCGTGACATGGGACAAGGAAATAGATTGGACTATGCGTATCAAATCAAGTTAAAAAAGAAGATGAAAAAAGAAGATTTTGTTACAGATTTAAATCAAATTAATTCAGTAAAAGGTGTAAACTTTATGATGCAAGAGGCAACGGTAGAACTATGAAATCAGGAAAAATAATACTATTCATAAGCTGGCTTTTAGCTGTTGCTTTGCTATTTTTTATAACAGTTACAACTGAAAAAAGAACAGATCAATTCATGGGCTTAACTGAAAGCAAAGAGAAAGTTATCAACTTTACTTACCCAGTTCAGTTAAAAAAGATAAATGTACTTCCTGGACAAAAAGTTAAAAAAGGTGATGTTATAGCCCAAGTATTAAAAACTGAAATTTATAGCAGCAAAGTAAATACTTTAGACTATCAAATAGACGAGATTAACGGTAAAAGCAAGTCACAAATAAACAAACTTCAATCAGAACTAGACACTATAGAGATAAAAGAAAATTCTGACATATCAAAGATTGATTATCAGATAAAACAAATACAACAAAAAGAGCAACAAAGGATTAAACTCCTCTCTTCGTTAGCAAATATCAGCCAAAATAGAGTTTCAACAACCTCTAGATATAAACTTCAATCTCTAGAAAAAGAGAAACTTTATATAAGAAAGTTAGCAAAAACAAAAAAAGATGATATTTTAAAACAACTACAACAAGAAGAGAGCTTAACTAAAAGTTCACTAGCTAAGATTAAAGATAAAAAGAATTTTATTTTACAAGAAGAAGTTATCATACAAGTAAAAGCTCCAATTGATGGAGAAATTGGCTCTATTCGTTTCAACGAACAAGAGAGTCTAAAATCTTTTGAAACTCTTATGACTATGCACACAAAATATCCATCATATGTAACTGGTTATATCCATGAAAATGTAGCAGACCAACTAGAGATAGGACAAGAGGTAGAGATAGAATATGTAACAGACAAGTACCAAAGTGGTATAGGGGTCATGGATGCAAAAGTCAAAACTATAAGTAGTCGAATTGTAAACTTTCCTGTAAGATTAAAAAAGTATAAAGTTGTTCCGCTATGGGGATATAAAATACACATAGAACTTCCAGAGAATAAACTAAAACTTGGTCAAAAAGTTATGATTTCAAGTGAATTGAAAAAAGATTCTTTTGATGCAAAGTTATCAAAAATTTTACAATTTTTAAAACTTAAGTAGGAGATGTTATGACAAAAAAAATTATAATATTTTTTGCTCTTGGCAATGTAATTTATGCACAATCTCTTATCAATCAGTATATATTTTCACCTGATGAAAACAAGATAAGCCCAGATACAACAAAGCAACTTTTTGATAATTATCAATATAAAAAAAATTATTTTGAAAAAGTTAGATTGAGTGCTGATTTTTCAGAATTTTCAGACATAGAGAGTGAATATGCAGTTAGACTATATCCAAAGTCATCGTCAGAAATGAAACTAGAAAAGTCAAACTATAACTTAAAAAAAGAGCAACTAGAAAATCAATACGGTTCAAAAGATGTAAAAGATTTAAAACAAAAATATGAAACTATACTAGCTGCTCACTACGAGTACAAACTACTTCAAAATATAGAGTCGATGATGGAAGTTTATAAATCTGGAATAAAAAGTATAAAAAACAACATACAAAACTCTTCAGATATAGAAAACTTATCTAGCATAAGTGACAAGCTAGAAACTTTGAAACTAATACATTTTCAAAAAAAACATCAATACAAAAACACTCTATCAAAAATAAAACTAAACCTTACGGACGCAAATATAGAAGATATCGAATTTGAGATACAAAACTCTCAGGTATTTAGTGCAGATAAAATTATAGAGTTGATGTTACAAAACAATTATGAAGAGACTATAGGAAACAGCTCATCTGATCAAAACAATTTATACCAAAGTAAACTACTAGAAAACAAACTTGCTCTCAAAAAAATAAAAGATAGCATAACACTAGAAAGCATTGAATTAAAATATGACGACTCAAAAAGAACAAATAAAAACTTATCACTTGGTCTCCATGTAGAAATTCCTCTAGGCGAAAGCAACAACATGGATATAATAAACACTAAACTAAAGATGTTATCACTAAAAAATAAAATTTCGTCAACTAAAATTTTAACAAATTACAAAGTATCAAAAATTATTGAAGATATAAAGTTTTTACACACATACAACCAAAACATACAAAAGCAATCCATAGAAAAACAGAGCTTTTACAAAAAATATACAAAACTAGAAAAACTAAACTCTAAATTTTTAGTAAACCTCAAAAAGAAAAATATTGAATACAAAAAAGATATGATAACAACAGACTACCAACTTCATAAAAAATATCTAGATTTTCTATATGAAACAAATACTCTTTGTTGTAACGCCCCTACAAACAAGATATTTTATCAAAGCGAGGAGTAGAAATTGGCTGGTTTGGGTGGAGGTGGAGCATATATATCAAAACTCGATAGATATGAGCTAAAGTATATAATTCCATATGAATTAGTTGAACCTATGACAGAGTACTTGATGGCATTTTGTACTCTTGATTATCACTCTTCCATCGCACCTAATTATTTTTATCAAGTAAACAGTCTCTATTTTGATACTCCAAACTTGACATTTGCAAAAAACAGACTATATACCAAAAGTCCAAGATTTAATATGCGTTCACGAGCTTATGGAGATGGAACAAAACCACCATATTTTTTAGAGATAAAACTAAAAGATGGAAACATTGTAAATAAATTTAGAGCAACTGTTGATGATACGGAATGGCCTCATATGTTCACAGACTTTAACTACACTACAAAAGCTCAAGGAAATGAAAAAGAGTTAAGAAACAAAGAACTTTTTTATAGAACTGCAACAAAGTATAACGCTTCTCCTCGTATATATACAAGATATAGAAGAAGAGCTTTTGTCTCCGAAGTTGATGAGTATGTAAGAGTCACGATGGATATAGATTTACAATGTCACCTTGAAGATAAGTATACTCTTGTATCAGATGATGGAAAACTTCAAAACTATGACAGCGAAAATGTTTTTGTAAAAGAATACAACAGAACAGATAATAAAAATGTTATCTTAGAACTAAAATGTTACCCACATCAAGTTCCACTTTGGCTTATTGATTTTATAAAATATTTTCAACTAAATCGTACATCATTTTCAAAGTATCTTGCAAGTTTATCAAGTGCTATAGACTACAACCTTGAATATGGTCAAATATTTAATATAAATGACAGACAAAACAAAATCGACTCAATTTTTTAAATAAATCAAATATATTTAACCTTTCTAGAAATTCAATTCCTTTTAATCAACTCTTCTGTAATATAACTAAAATTTTTATCTAAGGTTATCATTATGCATTTTTTCAAGTATTTAATTTTCTCTTTTGCTTTGTTGAGTTTGACAGCATGTGGCGGTGGTTCAACAAAAAAAGATATAAAAAAAGATACTCCTAAAGACCAAGAACAAAAAAAGATGCAAATAGACATCACAAAAGCAAAGATAAAACTAAAAGGCTCTGATCCATACTATCTAAAATTAAACGATACATACACTGAAGCAGGTGCAACAGTAAAAGATAGCAATGGTACAGATATAAGCTCACTTGTGACAGTTAATTCAAACAATGTTGATACTTCTGTTACAGGAAAACAAACTATAACTTATACATTTACTGATAAAAGCGGAAGAATCAAAACAAAAAAACGAACACTCATCATAAACAACATAGTAAATAGTGGCAAAGGTGTCCATGTAAATGAGTTTTTAGCAGCAAATAGCTATAACAACATCGATTCTAAATTTGGAGAGTTTTCTGATTGGATAGAGTTATATAACTATAGTGACAATGATATAAATATAGGTGGTTATCATATAAGTGATGATAAAAATCAAACAACCAAATACACCATACCAGATGTAACTATAGCATCACATGGCTATAAAATTATATGGGCTGACAATAAAACAAACACAAGTATGCATGCTAACTTCAAGCTATCTATGGGTGGAGATACGATTATATTTTCTGATAAAAATGGAAATATCATAGACGATATAACATTTGCAAAACAAAAAAGTGATATATCTGCTTCAATTGGAGATAATGGTATCTCTTTTTTCACCCCAACTTTTAAGGCAAAAAATTCAATACCATATGCGTTAAGTAAACAAAGTAAAAAACCTAAGTTTTCTCTTGATAGTGGTTTTTATAATGGTGTTCAATCTATAACCTTAACACAAAAAAATGCAGGAACAATCTACTATACAACTGATGGTTCTATCCCCACTAAAAACTCAACTTTGTACTCTTCCCCTATAGCAGTTAGCAAAACTACAGTCGTGAGAGCTAGAGCTTTAGAAGACGGCAAATTTTTCAGCAAAACTAGAAACAGAACATACTTTATAGATGAAGAGAGCACACTTCCCGTTGTTTCTCTAACTATCGATAAAAGATACTTAGATGATGAAAAGATAGGGATTTATACAGGAGTGGGATCAAATGGAACAAACACTTATGGTTGTGCAACACACAAAGATGAACCCAAAAGCACTTATATCCATCAAAACTTTAACCAAAACTGGAAACGACCTATACATATAGCTCTTTTTGATGCTGAAACTAAACATAAAGAGTTTTCATTGACGACTAGTGTTGCAATATCTGGACAATGCTCAAGATATCGTGAGAACAAATCACTGTCTTTTAAGCTTGACAATAAGTATGGAGATAAATCACTAAAATATCCACTTTACGAATCTAAGCCAACTATACAAAAAGTAAAAGATTTTAAACTTAGAAATGGAAGTAGTGGTTTTATAACGAGCGATATCATAAATGCCTTACTTGTAAAAAGCGGTAATTTAAATGTAGATTATCAAGCACATAAAGCAGTTCGTATGTTTATGAATGGAAAATACTGGGGTATCTATAACTTAAGAGAGAAAAAAGGAACTAAATTTTTAAAATCAAATTATCCTGAAATAGATGAAGACAACATTGATATCATGGGATACAATTGGCATGGTTATGTAGTAAAAAGTGGAAACCGTGAAGCATTTGACAATTTCTATGATTATATAAAAAACAATGATTTATCAAAAAACTCAAATTACCAAAAAGTTATAAGTATGATTGATGAAGACAACTTCATAGACTACATAATGGTCATGGTTTATAATGGTGGTCAGGATTGGTTACACAACAACACAAGATGGTGGAGAGAGCGTAAAGATGGTGGTAAATGGAGATGGATGCTTGATGATACAGATAGTTCATTTAAAAAAGTAGATCAAGACAACTTGGCAAAACTTGCAAGTACTACTCATCTTTTTACTAGTAAACTTTTTACTGAAATTATAAAAAACAGTACTTTTAAAACAAAATTTAAAAATCGTTTTTATGAACAATTAAATACAACATTTACAAAAGAAAACCTCTTACCTATAATAGAAAAAGTTGATAATGAGAGAAAAGCATATTTTGGAGATGAGAATGCAAAATGGAACTTCTCAAGATCGGAATATGACACAAGTGTACAAATTCAAAAAACATTTATAGAAAATAGAACTTCATTTGTAAAAGGCTTGGTAGATAATCTTTAAGAGAGCCAATGACATACTTGAAAACAAGTATGTCAAAAAAATTTAACCTCATAAAAGCACCACTTTTAGCTAAATATAGCAAATTTGGTAAATTATTTTTAAACTTATAAAAAATTTCAACTTCTTTTAATCTATACTTTTGTATAATTATTACATCACTTTCTAAAGGTTAAATTAATGTATATTTATAAAGTTTTTATTCTTTCCCTTGTATCACTCGCAATAACAGCATGTGGGGGTGGTTCTACAACCATAAAAAAACCAATTCCTGAAGAAAAGCCCATAGAAGAACCCATAAAAAAAACGTCAATATCTCTAAATGGAGAAAATCCATACTACTTAAATCTTAACGATACTTTTACAGATCCTGGAGCCACTGCAAAAGAGGATACAGGGAAAGATATATCCTCTCTTATAACTGTAAGTTCATCAGCTATTGATACATCAAAAACGGGAAAATATACAATAGAGTATAGTGTTACAGACTCAACTGGCAAAACTAAAACAAAAAAACGAACAGTAATTATAAACAATATTGTAAATAGTGGAAAAGGTATCCATGTAAATGAATTTTTAGCAGCAAACAGTTACACCGCTGTAGATCCAGACTTTAAACAGTTTTCTGACTGGATAGAGTTGTATAACTATAGTGACGAAGATATAAACATTGGTGGATATCATATAAGTGACGATAAAAATTCACCAGAAAAGTATACTATCCCTAGCACTACAATCAGAGCACATGGATATAAAGTTATTTGGGCTGACAAAAAAAGTACTAAAAAGAGAGATATCCATACAAACTTTAAACTATCTGCTAAAAGTGATAGCATCATCTTTTCTGACAAGAGTGGAAACCTCATAGATGATATCACATTTGTAAAACAAAAAAGTGATATATCTGCTTCATTTAAAGATAATGGTATGTTTTACTTTATCCCTTCTTTAAAGTCAGAAAACACAAATCCAAATAGTTCAGATAAAAAAAGTAAAAAACCTAATTTTACACTTGATAGTGGTTTTTACGATACAACTCAAGCCATAGAACTAACGCAAGAGAATGGAGGAGCTATCTACTATACAACGGATGGTTCTATACCGTCTCAAAGCTCAAAAGTTTACTCTTCACCAATCTCTATTAGTAAAACTACAGTTATAAGAGCTAGAGGGTTAGAAGATGGTAAATTTTTAAGTAGTGTAAAAAACCATACATATCTCATAAATGAAAACATAACTCTTCCTGTTGTTTCTATAGCAATTGATAACAAATATCTTTATGATGACAAGATAGGTATCTATACAGCAGGAACTGATGAAAATGGAGATCCTAACCCTGAACCATATTCAAAAGAAAATCCAGATGATTGGACAAGTGCAAATTACTTTCATAACTGGACCAGACCAGCAAGTATAGAGTATATAAAAGATGGTAAATCACAATTTTCAGAAAACGTAGGCATAAAAATAGCTGGAGCAGGAAGCAGAATCCAAGCACAAAAATCATTAGCAGTCTATGCAAAAGATAAATTTGGTCCAAAATCTATAAAATATCCACTATTTCCAGAGAAGCCATATATAAAAAAAGTTAAAAGTTTTGTTTTGAGAAACTCAGGAAGTGATAGAACGCTACTTATGAGAGATGCTACAACTCAAGCTATGATAAAAGG
>JAUTBZ010169946.1:0-10401 GCA_032361785.1 Lepetodrilus galriftensis | reverse complement strand
ATGATATCATTTGATAACATATATGTCGCTGTCCGTACATGAATAAGCATGGATGTGTCATGAATAGCTGGAAGATAATTTTGAGAATTAATTCTAAATCCGTTCAACATTTTATATTTAGATACATTATAATAAGATGCGATGCTATAGGCCAGGCCTATTCTCCATATCAAAGTATTATCATATGATTGGATAACATACACATAACTGAGCGTACATGCATAGGCATGAATGTTTGATAATTTTCTGGAAGATGATTTTGAGAATTAATTCAAAATCCGTTCAGCATTATATATATTTATAAATCAAAGAATCACAAAATAAAATAAAATCTAACGCGGTTACTAAGCCAATTACTTCCTGTTGGCTGTTCATGAATCCCGGAAGTTTTCAAATAAATATTGTTTAAAAGAAAGAAAAAAATATTACTTCCTTGTCTGTCTGAATCGTATGTCTTGTAGTGCTCTTATAAGTACCGTCCTTATTGATACTTTCATCATCCTTTGAAAATGTGTGGAATCTTACTTTCATGAAACACACATAGTTATTACCCCCACGATGTTACAAGAGCATGATACATGGCACACGGACATATAAAACAAAACAAACAAAATCGCCAATACAATATAGGTTTATGAACATTACTTTAAGACTATGTGATAACAGTGTGCACAATAGCATGCTTGCAGTTATCTGTATTAGGTTTTAGCCTAATATAACGCACACAGCTAGGAACATGTTTAGCAAAGATACAAAGCACTTGTGAGCGTGCATGTCCTAAACAGTCAACGCACACGGCAAACAAAATCACCGAAAAAAAACCGTTTTGTTTAGCTAAACACGTATTGTTTTGCTTGCCGTTTGCGTTGGGCTTTAATAGTAACATAGATCATCTATGAATGCAAGATCAGGCACCCGAATTATAAAATCTTCTGAGTACGATTTCATGTTCAAGCTCAGATTTTATAATACGGAGATTTGTGAACAAAACCTTGAGTTTAGCATGAAATCGGACTCACAAAGTTTCGTAATCTCGGGGCTTGACCCGAGATAGCGAAACATTTTTTAGTACAATCTCGGGCTCAACTCAAAATCTTGTCCAGAATTCCTCATATCAAATTTGAGCGTGAGCAATAACTGATACTAAAGAAGTTTCGTAACATCGGAGCCAGATTTTGATGGTTTGAAATGTTCCCATCCTTCGGCAAAGATCATCCTCCAGTAAATTTCCTCTGTGTCAACGTGACTTTATAACTGTACATACTATGACAATTTGTGATACAAATCTGTAATCTCGAATGTTCATGATGACCAGTTATTGAAGTTCTTTGTTGAAAATGTCGTGCAGAGATGAATGTTAATGTATGTAGGCCTATATGCCAGACTGATAAAACAAATTAGTGTATAAACTAGCCGTACAAAGACCCAACTTGTGCTAATTCTGGGCGGTTTACTGTTTCCGATGTTGCATAGGTCACGCCATATTATATACGACGAGTTGTTATTCAGATACAAAAAGAAATGTCACATAAGTATGTCATACTGATATCAGTATTTCCAATTGGAAATAAATCTGGCCCCGAGATAACGAAGCTGTTTGTTTTTTAGTACGATTTCATGCTCAAGCTCAAATATTATATGGGGATTTGTGAACGAAACGTATTGAGCATGAAATCGTCCTTTAAAAAAACAACGTTTCGTTATCTCCGGGCATGATCAACATTAGTCTTAAACTATATATAACTAACCCTGAAACATGGCGCTTTACCGTATGCTAAGAAGATGTACATCTACATCATACTAATTGGCCAATGAAAAGCAGCAAAGGGTGCAGTTGCCATGACAACAATGGCATGTTACTATGGCAACAATGGCTCTTTTGGGCGACATCGTCCAAGCGTGTGACCACGGACAACGGGTAGCTAGAGTGCTAGACTTGAGGACATATAGCAGACAGTGTACGCCATCCCGCCAAATGGGAACAAGAATAACGTACATGACATTGTTCACGTCCAGTCTCATTGGGGATTCGTTCAGGCAACTGGTATATATTCGTACTCTTGACATTATTTGTGAATCTCTAAGTATTCCAACACGGTGATACAGTTAGTAGAATGGCACGTATGTTAAACAGTACTTAGGTATGTACCTGTTTATCAGAGTATGTACATGTATACACGGACACTCCCTCCAATCCACCCCAATAGGCAAACACATAAACAAGTAAACACGGGTACACACGCGCGCGCACGTACGTACACACACACACACACACACACACATCCACACACACACACACACACACACACACACACTTCAGTCTATGGGCACACACACACACTCACACAATCAACAGCGCACAACACCTCCTCACCGTCGCACAGCTTGGTGGCCAGCCTCCAGAGTCTAGACATGGCCAGGAAGAGGATGACGGACCGCTGGTCTGTTCTCTTATCGAGGTCGTGCTCCACGCACTTCCACGCCGGGATCGCCTCCTCGCACAGCCGCTTCAGTGGGACGTGGACAAACAGGCTCAAGTCATGGCCGCCCTCCTCCTCCTCCTTTTTGTCTCCACGTGCGGTTTTCGGCTTCATCTTGACACACTCCCACTTGCCTCGGACCAGATGTAGGATGTGTGCCAGAACGTTCTCTCGGATGTCAGCGCTGCTAGGAGTTTCCTTCATCGATCCCGGACCAGATTCCTTATTGCCGACACTTCTCCTTCTGCGACCATTTCCTTTTGGCTTTACTGTCTTTGGTTTCTTTGGTGCCTTTGGTGCCTTTGCTGTCTTGGGTTTTGGTTTCTTTACTGTCTTAGGTTTCTTTACTGTCTTGGGTTTTGGTTTCTTTACTGTCTTGGGTTTTGGTTTCTTTACTGTCTTGGGTTTTGGTTTCTTTACTGTCTTGGGCTTTTCTGACTTAAGCTGGAGAATGTAATTGTCCTCACAAATCGGAACACAAGCCCAAAGTGGAATTGCCTCAATATTCACCAAGACCGCCCGTCCCTCTGATTTCACTGGCTTAGGCATGGATTTAGAAGACTTCGCGAGCATCAGTTTAGACAGGGTGGTCCAATGCTTCGGTTCGAATCCTTCGGGGCAGGTAACATCCGGAACACATTCCTCTTTGTCTTTGTTTTCTTCCGTGACTGCGACACCCGGGACGCGACAGTGGAACTTCCGAGGAAGAGGTGTGTAGTCCAGGATACGTTTGATTCTGTTTTGGAGGATTTCCACGCAGGTCCTTGTGATGTCGTACTTTCTGCAGCCTTCGGCATCCATTGCCTTCAGCAGACTACTGAACTCTATGTCTACGGCCAGTCTCACGGTGTCCACACACTGCCGCAAGTTGGAGTCGATACACTGCTGTGTCCTCTGAACTTGCCTGGAAGATAAAACGCCGAGTTATTGACTGATTACAATACCCCCATATTTATTTATTTTTGAATTGGGGTTTAGGGTCGCTTTCTAGATTATTTCACTAATATCACAACTTGTTAGTTTAGGGCAGGAGAAAACCTGCAACATCTGTAGCGCTATTTATTGCAGTAAACCTGCGAGAACTGGATGATAACTGCATTGCCACTCTACAGACAGTACATCATATTAATATCGCGTCAGAAAGGTAACTTTCACGAAGACTGATGCCTAGCACCCGGGGCAAGATTTGAACCTGGAAGCTTTTGTTATGAAGTCCTACTTTCTACCACTGCGCTACCAGTATTACCATCTCATCCTACCGGGTACCAATTTACTGCTGGTTGAACAGACAGAATATGTCCACATCAGAATAGAAATGACAACGTTGCCAGTGAGGACAGGCGACTACTCACAGACACTGCATTTCTCTGGTGACCTTGGACAAGTCCATGAGCTCTGTCTGTTCTTTGAGGTCCTTGATACAGGCCATCGCTTTGGTCAGGTGACACTTGGTGGTCGGAGGTCGGCGGCAGATGTCGCGGAGGTCGGAGTTCAGTCTGTCTGCCACGTAATGGACGGTCTCCCTCTGGCAGTCCTCGCACGTGCTGATGAAGCCTCTCATACAAGCCATGGACAACTCCACTTTCCTAGAACAAGAACACCACCAGGATTGGAAATTAACAGTAGCCTGTTAGCCCGGGCCATATCTCCCAATGCTAAAGGTATCTTAAGGGCTAGTAGAAATTCATAACATTTGTTATTTGTGTCACTATTCGGGCTAGTAAGTTTTAAAGTTAGTTTCTATCGCTGAGATCACTAATCAGCTGCTGTGTCCAGGAGTGAATTATTGTTTTAAGTTGTTCTATATGATCTAATCTTCGCTAATTACAGATAGAAAAGTAGAGAATTTTTGTCCATACCTAGTCGTCTAATATGACCATGTGTAACTGTGGACAGGGCCGATCCTGGGATTCAAACTCAAGTTTCGGGACTCCGACTCCAACACTCTACCGACTGAGCCGAAAGGGTAATTAACCCGGCTGGGCCGAGACCAGTACAAGCAACTTGAATCATACAGCTACACACTTATCTGCATTATCACCTTACCCGCAGATGCCTTCCCAATCTGGTGACGGCAGTCTGGCCCAGAAATGGATGTCGGACAGACACATGATGGCGGCCGAGGGGTCACAGGTCAAGGACACACTGGTCAGACAGCACTGTTTGGCCGTCAGTCGGGTCAGAGACTGACGTAGTCTACGGAAGTGGTTCAAGATGGACGGCACGCAGGTCTTGGAGTTCACCTTCACACAGTCGGTCGTCGCAATTGCAGCCCTAGGAGTACACCATTCAATTATATGTCCTTGTTTTCTTTACTAAATACTTAAACATTCCAAATTACTAGTAATTTGTACAAAATAATTATTTTATCACTTTGGATTTTGGAAATTAAAAGATAAAAGATTTAATCGAGATTTTGATTATCTCATCTTTTCGTGAGTATACTTTTCCAGTTAAAAGATAAAATGTGGATGTACATCATTAGGCTACATCATTAAAGGCATAATATCACGGTTGATATAATGGACACACACATTTCGATCTGAGACTCGATAGTTATAAAACAAATGATATGTTATGTTAAATAAGGGAATGTTCCGCTATTTATCTTGTCTTTGATGCATCACTGTTCTAAGAAGGAATGTGAGCAAAGATTAGAGTTACTTCCCCTTTGAATAATCTATAATGAAGCGGTCTATCAAAGAAGGGGTTGCATTGGAGATTTGTCAACCACATAGCGGTGGAAAGTTTTTTTTAAGTACAAGTACGATTTTATGTATGTTAAGTGAATGCACTTTGCAGTTATAGCTAAGAACTAGTCCAAAACAACCATAAATATCTGTGATATTACGCCTTAAATGGTTATTATGTATATATAAGTTATCTTAATTGAATTATATATAGTGCCTGGGAAGCATTCTCTTTTCGTTTTTATATTTTGTTCATATTTTATAAAAACATATTTACAACATATTCTGGGTTATAAAGCAGTGCAGTTAAAGAAGTCAATTTCATTATTAATTCAAAATGTTCACAGACTGACTCAATGTTTACTTCTGCCATTCGATTCAAGCCCTCACTGTTCATGCTCTATGACCTAAACACTCGGGACACTAGCTAGTCGTGAATCGAATACAGCCTGAAGAGTTCCAAACGGATCTCATTTAATCATTCACGAGGGGTATCTTCCTGGTTATCGTTTCTCAATCATTAGCACCATTTCATCCTTAGGCTTCATTTTCTTCTCCTGTATTTCTGGTGGAATCTGGAATAGAATAATATCAATATCACTGTTCTAAATAGTCATATATTTTCGCTTTTTAAAGGCATATCATCACATATATTTATAGTTGTTTTGCACTAGTTCTTAACTACAACTTCAAATTACATTCACTTGACAAACATAAAATCATGTTTGTACTTTCAAAAACACTTCCACCGCTGTTTGTCCACTATACAGGTCTATCGATACTGTGATAGTATGCCTTTAATGGTCTTTGACAATTTTTGGAAAATTGGTAAAATTATTAAAAATGGAGTAATATGGTGATATGAAGCGTTATGTGCCAAAACCACATATGTCACTTTTACCCAACTTTTCATGAGAGACAACTAACGTTTGGCTAAATCTATACGACTTAAATCATTTTGGTATCAAAACAAACAAAAACAGTTAAAAGTAGCCGTATCTCACGGAGGAATCTACATACACTGCTTATACTGATGAATACAGAATGAGGAACGCTTTCTACTGATATCACTACTCCGAAACAACTAAAGGCTTACTTATAGGCATCCTCTAACACCAGGGATACTTTATTACGCTCAGGACTCGCTGCATAGTACTGAAGTGTGGACGTAATTAAAGGTACCCCTGTGATGCGAGGATGACTTATAGGTGGTTTGAGCGCATAGCCCTTCCTAAGTACTAGTATATATGCAAGATGTAGCTCTTTTCGATGCAGCCGATTGTCAAGGTAATTTCAAAGAGCAAGGAATTATGAAAAGTGGTGGGACACTATATTTATACCACCATCCTGAGAATCATGGATAGTATGTCTATAGTTTGGCATGAAATGTATTGATTATTGATTTCGTAGATTATCTCGGTAAATACTTCATCATGGACTTAAAAAACACAACCTTTTCTTATTTTATTTGCCTTAACCAAAATTAACAAATTAAAAATATTTCACTAGTAATCAAAAATCTGTTTATTATAACGATCACCAACTATTTTTAGTAGGCCTAAGTATTATTTTATGCAGATGGACGATGATCGAAAGAAGGAACAGGCAAATAGATTGAATGTGCACGTGCTGGTGTTTGAAGAAGAGCCTTTTTGCACACACACATACACGCGCGCACACATACACGCACGCGCGCACACACATACACACACACACACACATACATACACACACACACACACACACACACACACACACACAGCGTATACCTTGGTCTCGGGGGCTGGTTTGAAGCGGTAGTTTTGAAGGATTCCCACCAATGCTAGCTTGGCCTCCATGAGGGCCAGTCTCATCCCTATGCAGTTCCTGGGACCAGTCCCGAACGCCAGAAATGTATAGTTGAAGTTATCTGGCCGATTTTCTGGTAAGAATCTGTGTGAGATATATTGTGCTGTATACTCCTCAAGGAGCTGAGAGGGGAAGCTGAGTATACACTGCTCCAATGATGAGGTTAATGACGTGGCGCTATGAACATGGATTTGGGGCATCATCATCATCATTATCAACAACAACAACAACAATGCTCATCACCATCATAATTATTAGTAGATAAAATATAGATATATCTAGGTAGCTGTTGTCCAAATCCAAAGATCAGCTTAGCCTATGTGTCGCCAACATTATATGGCGCTTCAGTGAATGTAATTTACATGTGGCGACCCTACTTCCGGTTATCAGGTGGTGCCAAGTAACTACTGACGATAGTTCAAAAGGCGCAAATCGGCAGATGGTGATATAAACAAAAATAATTACATGTTTTAAATTCTCATTCTATATACCTCACGACCAATATAGTCGCGTATAATGGGTGAACTATTATCACTTCGACCTAATAAGCACAAACGACATAATAAGCATAACGTAGATTGGTGTGATAGCCATGAGCATTTGGGGCAAGCAAGTCATTAGCATTTGGGGCAAGTCATGAACATTTGGGGCAAGCAAGTCATGAACATTTGGGGCAAGCTTTGCACTGACCATTTGCAAAATCGAATAATGATGGGAAAAGCTATTGATTGATGACATATTCAGAATATGCAGCACCTTTCTGGGTCGAATAGGTCGGGTTCCGGCCAGTTGTCAGGGTCGCGGTGAATAGCTGTTATTGGGATATGAATCTCTACGTCTTTCTTGAAGAGAATTCCATTGATTTTAATGTCTTCTTTGGCAACACGCGAAGTCCTGTAAACATAATGGAGTTCAATACTAAATTGTCATAGTTGGTTTACTATCGCTAGAAAAGAAGAAAAAGAAGAAAAATATTAAGGGAAGCGGTTCGAACCCTTCCTTGGGAAGATGGTAAGTGTACACCTTACCTCATTGCGGGAGAGAACAATCGGAGTGATTCCAGGAAGACGTATTCCAGGTACTTCATGTTGGACACGTGGTCGTAGTTTGGCTTCTCCTGGGCATACGTTAACACATTGGATATTAATATAGTATGGCAGGAATAAAAGGAATACTAGAGAAATTTAGTTTTCCCAACTTCAAACGCGGCGAGTGGAATTTAACATCGCTGCGGGAATCTTTCACCCATTTGCGACGACTTCAAACGCGGGGGTTCCTGCGTATATTACGCGACAAGTGATATTATTTGCTAATCCTTGTCAAAGACGTTTCGTTTTTTATTACTTTTTGACATTTTTTTAAGTAGCGTTTTATTTTTTAAATGTCAAAAATCATTACAAATCGGGAAGAAATGCTACAGAACGCCTTGGACAAGGATTAGCAAATAATGTCACGTGACCTAACTCGATTTATGTAGTAAGCGGAGCTCGAAATGGGAGATGAGTTAAAGTTAAATGCGGATCGGGTCAAATGAGATTTGCCATTGTCGAATTTCACTAACACCCGCGACTTTCAAAACACCATATATTTATCTCGTAAATGCATTAATTCAACAGAACATACTCCTCTACAGACGTTATCGATCTCTGCTATGAGTTTCTCTTGGCATTCCGGATTAGTGGCAAGATTGTAGGCAGTGAACGTCAGTGCTATGGTGGTAGTTTCGTATCCAGCGATGAGGAATGTCACAGCATTGCATAGGATTTCTTCGTCTGTTAGACCTGTCAATAATTTATTATGGCATATTTTAAAACTTGTTTTGAAAAAAAATATTGTGTTTGAATAATTAGAATATTACGAGTTTACAAAATTGGTCATAATTTACATGTTTGTATTTTTAGCGTCGGGGGGTGGGGGAGGGGGTGGTGGTAATGTTTGACGATTAATTTAGGTATTCGAACTATTCGAGGGTTCGACTCACCTCTCCGCGTGGACCTCTCAAATTCCTGACTGGTATCGTATTCGTCGTCGTCCTTGTCCATCTCCAGCTTGTTGGAGTCCAACATCAACTGCAGGAAATCTTTTCTTATCTAGAAAATACAAGAAAAATCTTTTTTAATATCAAGTTTCGGATCCAATGTTAAATAAATGCTAACAGACGATACAAGCGTATATGGTGTGCATGATTTCAAACGTCCCATGCTTTGTTCATGATTTGTTCATGACACTTTCATAAGCATTATTTCATAATTCTAGAAAGCGAAACATAATAATAATTAGATTGTAGAGGACAACACATGCGTGAGACAAGGGATTATCAGCATATGTTTCTTACATAACCATCTTCTTTCTTTTGTTGAATGGCGCCTTGAACTGTGTTAAGGAAGAAATCCGCCGTATTTTTGTCCAAGAACCGGAATCCTAGCACTTCAACTACTCGCGTCATAAAGGGGAAGATAGCTGTAAAACAAAACGTTGACCAATTGAATTTAGGAATAATATAAGTAAAGGACATGTAACGTTTGCTATTTTTTCGCTATTTTTCCAAGTAGGCCTACTGTTATATTGCTCCAAAGCCATGCTCTAAAGCTTGCTCATCTATAGGGCGACATTATTACGCTACATAACACTGTTATGAGACTCAAATCTTTCCTTTTTTTTAGCAGTTTTAAACTGGATTTAGGCCCTATACAATCAATGGTTCGTAGTTAGATGACTGTTGTTGGTATTAAAGTACATGTATTTGCAACACATAACATGATATCTTTATTTTTCACATGCTCAACTTCAAACGCTAAAATTACTGCGTCACACTGCTACTTTTTGCGTTGGTGGTTAACAACATTATGTGACGTATTTTAACGCAGGAATTCTCGCGTTTGATCTCGAACGTGGACAAAAGTAAAAGTAAAGGTTTTAAATGTATATTAACTCACTGCATAGAATAATGACGATGACGGACTTCGTGCTCGGGGCCACTAACTTCCTGGACATTTGAGTAAAGACACCATCCGGGTCTTTCTGGCAGTTGACATCCACGCCGAAGGCTGCCGATGCAATCACGTCCATTGCGAACATTTCAATCAATCTACGACAGACATATACAACCATTATTATTATTTACACTGTGGGCAAGATTAGTCCATAGAAAGTTATATTATTCCACTCACCGCATCATCTTGAAACTTTTGGTTCCTTCCCCGGACATCTTCCACATATTGTCCACCAGAGAATCAACGTGACCTTGCATCAGGGGAATCATCTATGTATGTAACGGTGAATGTACATCATCAGGGAATATCATTGTTAAAGGACATCTCCAGTGCCAGAACATGTTTCTTCTAATGGCTAGTTTAGCATTTTTTAGAACATTATTAGCAAAA
>JAUTBZ010169935.1:0-10401 GCA_032361785.1 Lepetodrilus galriftensis | reverse complement strand
AAAATGCACTTTTCACCAAAATATGGACCAAAATTACACATGGAATGTTATTGTATACTTTTTAACACGTTGTAAAACATTTATTAAATGAGATGCATAGCCTATATTCGAGGGACTCAATAACCATAGACTTGACCATGGATCCTGCGAAGGTCAACATTTTAGCCATTGTAGTTATTGAAATATTGTGTCATGAATATAATGTTCAGCAGCACGTGGAGGGTTTTTTAACACGTTGTAAACTATTTATTAAATGAGATCTATGGCCCATATTCCAGAAACCTAATAACCGTGGACCTGACATTGGATCCTGCTAATTTCAATCATTTAGTCATTATAAGTATTGAAATATCGTGTCATGAAAATGCACTTTTCATTAAAATGTGAAATATTCATCAAACTGTGGACCTTTGGGTCATTTCTGAACTTACGATGTCACTACCTGATTGCCTATATACTTAGATATTGGTACCTCGTTCGTTTGAGTTCGAGGGTCTGACCGTCTGGGCTGCTGGTCTATTATATAGCGGAAAGAAAAACTTTCTGATACAACGCAAATTACATAGATAATACTAGAAATGTATTTCAACGAGGATGCATGGTAGCGTTACCCTAGCTGCTTCAAAAACTCTTCTCCATTACTTTTTTTCTTTTGTTTCTCCAGATGAATGCTACATTGGTTTACGGGATTTTAACGACAACCGGACTTTCTCCTGGCTGGACGGCACTCCTCTACGCTACGAGAACTGGTTCAAACCTAATGAACCATCTTACCGTAATCCGCTCAATGGCGAGGAGCACGAAACCTGCGTACATCTCCGCGGTACGTGGCTTGGGACTGGAGCGTGGAATGACATTGCTTGCAAATATCATAAACCTTTCATATGTGAAATAACAGAAACATTCTGAATCCGTTGATATATTCATGAATGACCAATTGTCTTGAGATCTACATGTTCTCCAAATGTCATGATTTTACCATACATTTCAACAATTCATGTGTTTTGGGGACTAGGCTGATCATGCCCCACTTGAGATCTTGCGGTTGGACCAACGGTCATGTGATTTATCGATAGGATTAGCTTAACTCGGAGTTATAATTATATATTCTTCTTTTAGATTATCACATCAGAAAATGTTAGGTGTCCTGTTAGAGTGGACCAGGTGCCCGTTGCACGACACTCTTGTAGGCTACAACTATTGTAACATCAACGCTTTCTATGGTGGCTTTCTATTAGTATAGTTACAACTATTGTAGCACTACAAGAGCTTCGTGCAACGACCTCCAGGACACCTATAACGTGGATGCTAAAAGAGAAACAGGACATCCGATATGATGTGTCCTGCTAGAATCCTCTTCAGATTTTGTTAGTACATGTACCCTGGAACACCGATTTTCTGCATTACCGGGTTCCTCCCAAATTTACTGAGCACGAGCTGTCAAAATTCCAGTTAGTAAAATGCATGAGTCAATCAATAGAAACATGTTCATGCGTCATTTGTTTTGGGTAGATCATTTAGTAGTAACCCAAGAATAACCAATTCATGACCATGTGCTTGGCTTGGATGCTGACCGAGGTGTCACGGAAGAGTTGCGGTTCCTGGTATTCAGACATTTGTATACGACTTTCACACCAGAGACATATTTCGCGGCGACAAACTCGGCGATGTGGCCTTTAATCAGAATGAATGAATGAATTATTGTTATATACGTCACAGCGGTAATCTTTCACCCATAGGTGACGACTTTAATCAGAAAAGAAGGTGACTAAACTGTCTTTACTAACGCCCACTAAAAACAAAATCATATTTGCACATGGCAAGGCTAATACGTTGTTGTATATGAAGAACAAGAACAAAAGAAAGCAAAACATGTGAATAGTTGAAATAAGCATTTATTGCAGCAAAGACTGATAATGTTAGATAGGTCTATTAAAACAAGATAAGATTATGTTCATCCAACAAGATGGAATCTGCATCATCGACACAGAAATATCGACCTCCATGACAGAAATATCGACCTCTATGACAGAGAAATATTGACCTCCATGACAGAAATATCGACCTCTATGACAGAGAAATATTGACCTCTATGATGGAGAAATATTGACCTCTATAACAGAGAAATATTGACCTCTATGACAGAGAAATATTGACCTCCATGACAGAAATATCGACCTCTCTGACAGAAATATCGACCTCTATGACAGAAATATCGACCTCTGGCAAGAGAAATATCACTAGCACTAGCAGAAATGGGGAGATTGTGAAAATATCCATGGGTGTAGATAACTAAAATTTCATTATAGCTAAAATTCCAGCTGATCATGCAATATGGCATAATTCATAAAATACGTACTACGGTAGTATACAATTCTTCTAATTTCTTCAAATTTGAAATAAAATTTTGTTAATGATAAAATTAACCCATGAGTATTTCCATATAAGCTTTTTATTAAAAGTAAATCAAATGCGTACAATATTATAGTATTAAAATAGCCACTGACAACAGTTAGAACTATATTGCCGAAGTGTTTGTATTTTGTTCAAGAAGTTGTCAGGCAGATATATTAACCGTGCAGTTGACCATGAGGGGTGGTAAAGGTAGTAAAATGATAAATGAGAACAATTTAATAGTAATTGCACCAGAATTCGTGAAATACAGATATCAGGTAACAAGTAATATAGAAGCAGGTAGATGCTACTGTGGTTGTTGAACATTTAATAATACAATATACGAAAAATGACATGCAAGTTATTGTCAGATTTTAAGATCAACGTGAATAGAGCAATGTAGTCTATCCCTGAAATAAGACTATAAAAGTTTTAAGTTCTTTTTGATTCTAGATACATATAAGTAGAATAAAATACATACATAGGTCCCGTTACATACAGTAAATTGCTACAATGCATAGTTCAAGTGAATACATATGGACAGTAGTATATTATATGCAATGAAATTTTAAAAGAAAAGTCTAACAACATTAAAAGATCACGTGGACAGTAAAAGATACGCACCTGATTTAAATATTCATTTAAATATATAATTTCCAGACATGTAAACATATAGACAATTTCTATTAATAAGTCAGTTCTGTAACGTTACTGGTATAGAATAGTATTAAAAAATATCAGATGTCTTTAACAGGATACACTTAAAAATGCTAAAACATAAAACATAAAAAAACATAATACATTAACGTACGTAAAATTACATCTTTTAGTTTTCAAGAAACTACACATAGCTTGCGGAAAACCGAAAGTTATCTCCCCTTAACTGTTGCGAAGCAAGAAGAGGTAACTCTGCAGATCGCTGTCAAAGCGCAGGTATAACAGTAAATGCCACTGTAGAGAGTTCAATATATATGAACAAGCGGAGAAATATCACAAGTACACTACATATACAGGAATAACCATTTACAGTGGGTTTTCATCTAAGGCAGCATTGCTTTTAAAAACGTCAGCATATATAAGGTTTAATTAATAATAATAGTATCTAATATTAAATCTACCGAATAAGAAAAGCTAGATGTTGTACTCCAGAAGAGTATTGTAGCTGGACGAGTCCCCTCCGTAGTTAGCGTTTAGGGTGATCTTGGTGCCGGTTCCGTAGTACGGTTCCACCTCCAGGGTTCCGGCCCACTCGTCGCCCTGGAGCCGCTCCAGCGGTGTCCACTTGTTGTCGCCACTGACGATGGCGACGGCGTCGGCCTTGGGGATGGTGACCCGGAAGTTGACGCTGTTCGGCAGCTGGTTCTTGTCGATGGTCTGCCCCGTGCAGGTCTTGGTGGTGGGGATAATGCCGGGCTCGTTCATGAAGCAGCCCTCCTTCCACTGCGCGTACTGCTTGGGGAACGGGAACACGGCCTGCGTCATCTTCTTGCAGTTGATCAGGTAGTTGTAGACGCCGGGCAGCTGCTGGGATTTGTCGGAGGCCGGGATGGCGTACAACTGCAGCTTGTAGAATCCTGGCTCCGGGAGGTTCACGATGAAGGTGACCATGGAGCCCTTCGTGTGGGAGAAGACGTACTCGGGGAAGTCCTTCTCAGACTCGCAGCTGATCAAGTTGGCCGTGACTCGGAGGACGTTCTCAGACTTGATGGTGAGAGTGACGGTGTTGCATTCCAGGTGGATCACGGGGTCGTTATGGCTGCTCGTGCACAGGCCGTAGTCGTTGAACTTGGGCTGTGCTCCCAGGTATCCTGGCGGGAGTTTGGGCAGAGGCGTGGCTTTGACGTCTTCGTTACAGCAGATGAGGTACTGCGCCACGTGGTACAGCGTGGAACCCTCAGTCGCAGGATCGTTGGCGTAGATCTCCAGCCCGTACTCTCCTCGCATGGGCGCGGTGACGTTGAAGAAAGCCGTGTTCCCGACGACTCGGTTGATGATGTAGCCCTCGAGTTCCGCATCCTCCATCTTGTTGCACTTCAGCTTGCCCATGAACTGCATGTTCCTTGGGATTTTGATCTGGATCTCGGCCTTGCCGTCGCGTGTGATCATGGAGGCCGAGTTTTGGTACGTGGTCAGGCCATATCTGTAGAACGCTGAGCCGGATCCCCACGTCAGGTACGAGCACGGAGGGAAGGGCTCGAACGTTGGAACTGGCGTCTCTTCCTGCACGATCTTGTACTCGCAGACCTGCGCGTAGACGTTCTCCTTGTTTTCTGGGATGTCCTCCTTGGCGTAGATGTACACGATGTACGACCCTTTCTGCGGCAGCCGGAGCTTGAAGGACGCGATGCCGCCCGTGGATTCCTGCATGCCGTACCTGCTCAGCTTCATTTCCTTATAGTCCTCCTCTCCGTCTTCGAAGGATATCGTGAAATTGAAGGCGACCGCGATCTTGTGAGCTGGGTACCTCAACCGGATGTTGATCTCGCCTCTGCTGTAGATCACGGCCGTTCTGCTCGTGACGAACTCCAGGCCGTATTTGAAGAACTGTGGTTTCATGTGCGGCATGTTCTCGAACTCCTCCAGGGAGATGGGGCGTTCCAGCAGCTGCCATTTCGTGTCGTCGGGGAAGTGGGTGTAGATGAGCTGGTGGGGGTCGGGGAGGAAGAAGTACTCGTCCAGCTGGTAGTGGAACTCCTCGGATGCCGCCTGCTTGCCGATGATCCTCCTGGCGGCCCAGTGGGCATCGATCAGGCACCATGTGCCGTAAATGTACACAGCGTTCCACGAGTGTTGGTTGGTTCCGGGTTCGAATCTCTGGCCGGGACGGTAGTCGGCACCCTTGGCGTAGCCACTGATGATCTTGGAATGAAGGCCTGCATAGCTGGAGAGAAAAATAAATGAAAATGGTAAATATTTAAATATCCAAAATAATTAATATATTTTACCAAAAAGAAATACAAAAAATTAAAAGTAATTATTTTACTTGGATAGCCTATGGATAATAATTTAAATTTTTTTTTTTTATGTTTGTAATTCAAATCTGGGTGATTGAGTGAATATGGAGTTTAACATCGCTGCGGGAATCTTTCACCCATTTGCGACGATTCAAATCTGGGCAAGTAAAGAGCACGTGACTAGTCCACTTACTTGCACATCGTGTCGAACACCATGGCGTATGTCGTCTTCCCGGTCTTCAGACCCATCAGCACCTCTTCAGGACTTCCCTTCTCAACATTGTCAAAGTTCATCTCCTTCAGATTCTTTGTTGCCAACCACCGGAAAATAACTCTGAAACAATATTAAATTTCGTAATGTTTTAATTTTTTTTATAAAATATTTTTAAACATTTCTTTTCAAGATTACTCTGAATAAAATGTAATTGTGGGTTGTTAGATTACTTCAAGAGTAAACCTGCAATGTGGCTGTAGTACATAGTATTGCCTGCGAGCACCGGCTGGTGTTGACAAACCAAGGATGATAACCAGCTTAATTCAGCCATCATTGTAATTTGATAGCATTGGAAAAAGTAATTTACTGCGAGTGAGTGAGTGAGTGAGTGATTGATTACGGAGGTTAATGTCTTTACTGCCGGATCTCATGTTCGAACTTGGGACCTTCGACTCCAAAGTCGTGAGATCTACCACTGTGCTACAGATATAAGAACATGAATTTTCCTCACCTGACTTTTTCAATTTCATTGGTGATATTTTTAGAGTAGATCAAATCCCAAACCAGATCGCTGAAACTGTTGTGTTCACTCTTTGAAACCTGTTAACAGAAAAATTAAAATCAAACTTTACCATCTTTAGTGTGGGTTAATTTATTTGCAAATATTCTTATTAGTAGTTTTTTTTTAATTTAAAATTAGAGTCGCTTTCAAGAGGCTTTTACTTTTATCATATCTTGTCAGATTAAGGGAGGAGGAAATCCACAACATCGATAGTTGGTTTTTTTAAATAGTATTTTAAAATTATAATTTTCTTAGGTACTGACCTGAATGGCGTGGTCGTCAAGTGTTTCTAGCACAGTTTTCTCAATTCTGTCGAGATTGGGTTTTGGTTGAGTTGCTTGCACAGGTAGCGGGTCGGGTGTTTGACTATCTTGTCTAATAGGCATGAGTTTAAATCCCTTTTCTGTCTGTGGTGGTTTCTGCCCCATTGCTCTCTTCTCGACCTGTAACATAATGATTAAAATAAATATTTATATTATACAAAAACTTCCAATTTCTATTATTATTTTTTAAATGAATCTAAACAAAGCGGGAAAACAAATAACAAATTAAAATACATTTAGCTCCCAACTGAAGACGACATACATATGTTATCTATGATCTGTCTCGAGTGAAATTAATGTTCCACATTTTGACATTTCATATTTCCAAATTTAACCGAATTCTTTGACAGTAGCAATGAATACTTTAGTAACATTATTTCTTTGAATAATGTGACCAACAACTTCCTTATTAAATTATTCATATGCCTCCTTGAGTTATTTCCATTTTTATAATACCGGTATAACAATTTAGGAAATGAGTAGCACTTGTATAATTTTCAGGTTAAAGGGAAATCACTCCAGGCTGAATTAAAGTTAATTTACCTCTAAAAATTAATATACCACACAGATAGGAGCCATATAATCGCCTTGTCATAGAGAGTTAACAATACTTTTAAAGGTACACAAAAAAAACCAATGAATTGGGGCGTTACTTTGCAGTGGGACGATTTCACCCATATGTAATAAATAAAACAATGATATGTTAGCCAAGTGCAGTTGCTCTTGTTGTCCAATGAAAATTGCTCCATTATTTTTAAGGAATGTAGCATTACTTGGACATTCCCCTCCACATCTATGCCTAAAAAATAATACCCAAAACCGATCATCAATACCTCGACAGTATCCCTTTAACAACATGACATTATTTTTATATCCGACATTTCTGTTGATGTCGGAGTGACCTCTCACCAGGAGTGGCTTGCTGGAAGGAATGTTGGTGACTTGCGCCTGCTGGGTCTGCGAGGTGGGGTCGGCGCTACCCAGGACTGGGTTGTACGTGACCTGACCCTGACCCCCGGGGTACGCATACTGGTTGAGCACCGCCTGCTGGCGACTGTCGGGCACCGTACCGTACAGGTACTGCTGTTGGAGGAGCTCTGGGGGCGGTGGCGGCAGGTTGTTGGGGTCGAAGTCCTCCCCCAGGTTCATGTTCTGTGTCTGCGACGACAGCTGCAATGAGAAGACAGAAATCTTAATGACAATGAAGATGACGATGACGATGATGTCTGGCAATGTTAATAATTGATTGCAGTGACGATAATAATAAAAATTATAAATGATAAATGATAATGATATTGCAGTGGCTAGAACAATAATTATAATAATAAAAGCAATTGACTGTAGTGGCTATGATAATAATAATAATAATAATAATATTGATAATAATTATAGAGATTAATTTGAATAATAACAATATAATACTGGTAATAATAATTGAGTGTAGCAACTATAATGATGCTAATAATAATAATACATGTAATACTAATAATAAATAATAAATAAAGTTAATAATAAATTTAATAATAATAATAATAATAATAATAGTGAATATTTGTATTGCGTAGTGGAAACATATCCTCGCACTAATGCAAGCTCAAGGCTACAATGTGATTAAAGTTCATAATATTGTCTGAATAGGTAAGTCTTAAGTCTGGATTTGAACATGTCAATGTTGTTAGAATAAAAATAAAAAAAATTTGATGTTAATTTATAAAAATATTCTGTCAAATACACTTTCGAAAGTATTATATATTCAAAGTGCTACATATTTTTACCTCCTCAGGGTTTATATGACTCAATTTACATTGGAGAATGTAGCCGTTTAAATATATACAATAATGAATCATGTAAGGTGTATTATTTGCATTTACATAGTGCAATGCTCAATTCAGTATATGATTTGGGTGCACCAAAAAGTGGAACTTGAAAGAGAAGTCAAACACACTTCCTGTTACGAGATAAACACATAAATGCATGACTACTTCCTGTTATTACGAGCACATCACACCCTGCAACAAGTGCGTGAAAATATCATTGCATACATAAGTATAATCTATATATATAAATATATGCTAAAGAGAAAACACTTGCATGACCAGAAGAGCGAAAGGAAGTGCATATTTAAATTATTTATTCTCAAAATTTCTCTTAAAAAGAAATAAAAATAACAAAACAATAATAATTATAAAGAAATACAATGTTTTTAATTGTTTTGTTTAACTGGGGTTTAGAACTGCTTTCAATTTGTTTCCATTTATTTCACAATAGTAATAATAATAACAACAACAATGGATTATAAATAAAGCGATAGGTCCTCGTACCACACAACAATCGTAGCACTACAAGTCAACATTACAACTCTCGTACTACTACGATCATTCTGTGGAACTAGGTCAAGGTCAATGGATCATTGTGAACTCAGCGATTGGTTAATAATTATTCAACTCCTGACTCCATCAAAGATTGAACAATAAACAAAACAGTGGGAAATTTCAAGATTAATAAATTGATTATCAATAAATATTGATATTATTATCATAAAATCTCCATATTTTACCTCATCTTTCGAAGTCATGACACCCACGAAAGATCCAAAACTTCAAACTACCGGTAAGCTGCTCTTGGTTGGAGAAAGTCCACTGAGGGAAATATCTAATGCACATACAGGTTTGTATCCTTGATCAATGTACAGCTGTTGCATTCATTAATTGTAAGGACCTGCATACAATCTTAGGACCTGCATACAGTCTTGTATAACACAGGCAAACCTTGCATAATCTATGCACACACAATGTCACAGTGTGATACAGAGTAGGGTCCATGTTGATGGATTTCTATACACAGCGACTATCAATTTTCACTATTTGTTAAAAGCTTATTTGCTTGACACATAAATTAGAGCTGCAATATTAATATTCTGTACAGGGATGTATACAGGGTATGGAAACATATCAAGTGTATGATTATAGTATTGCAGAACATTTACACTTAGGTTAATATTTTTTGTATGGTAATTGAGAATTAATTTCTTTTCTTTTCAGAAAAGTATCAAGTGTAAAATTACAAAAATGTACACCTGAGCCATATTTAGGATGCTTAGAATATATCCAGGGACCAGTAGCCCAGAACAGTTGTAGTTACAACTGATTGTAAGTCGAGACCCACTACAAGTGTAAGTGTGATTTTAGCTAACCATATGCTCAAGTATTGTAATGATCACAGTGTTGGACTTACACTTGCAGTGTTTCAGATGGCCAACACAATGTTCAGGACAATGTCCTAACAGGTTTTTAAAATCTCGAACATTCGTGCAAATAATCAGGCATGGTCTCTAATAAATTCGGACATTTGCGAAAATAATCGGCGATGACAGATGACCGACGCCCATCTGAAACACTGCACTTGTAGCTGGTCCCTAAAATTTGACACAGGATTAATAACAGCTACAACTGTTCTGAACAACAGGCCCCAGGGATTGAAAAGAAAACGTCAGTCAATCACCATCCATACGACTTTAGCCTTAGGAGATGAACATGATATATTATCATTCTCCGTATTCTTGCTTATGCCATTCGTTATACTTATGGTCGCTCCGCTAGTTATCTACTTTGGGGTGTCAGAATATAATATACTTTACACGTTAGTTATATTGACAGCATTTGGTGCAGGGTATGGGTTTATGCCTATGCCTAATTACACTCAGCAATTTGTAGACCAGCATGAATACACTGCAAGGCACCTACATGACGGGATTTATGTCATTTATGATGTGCTTGATACTCAGGACAGAATGTATAACAATGGTGTACTAGGTGTAGATGGAAGAATCTTGGTGGCTGGGGGCAACAAAATAGGATCTATCATTGCTCACGAGTTAGGTCACCGACGGTTAAATCACCACAAAATACTGCATAGTGTAAAGCATACGCTCCCCACGGCATATTGTGTTGTAGC
>JAUTBZ010169924.1:0-10401 GCA_032361785.1 Lepetodrilus galriftensis | reverse complement strand
CACACACACACACACATGCACACAGACACACACACACACACACACACACACACACACACACACACACACACACACACCAAGAAAGGCCGGGCTCCCTATAATTCTGTATTGACATAGGAAGATACTATTTTTTATTCGAATCAATATTCTATTATCATGACTACAAGGGATTGTGGATCTGTACGGGTTATTAGCTGTTCCATCGCCGTCGAGTGTTAAGCAAACTCGTGACAAGTACAATGCAAATTAGGGCCATGGAGAAATAGATCCCTGTAACATACAAGTGTGATATATAGTCAAAAAAACACATGGTGTTATAAAAAAACAATGTGTTATATTATATTAGCATTCCGAAGTACTGCGGTATAGGGCGATGAAGGCAACTGACCATAAGACCGCACACAATAACTGGAATATGTACATTCAGGAAATCGCTCAGTACCTCTTGGTCTCCGTCTACCGCCAGATCAGCTCGTGATGGGAAGCTATGTACACGAATGTGTTGAGAGATCCAGATGCTATTTCGCCTCGGATTTGTACTGAAGAGAGTTGGAGATTGTAGCGGAAATATAGTTCGCCGCATCAGCTGAATTTTAAAGCTTGTGTGTCATTTGATGTCAGACAGTTCAAGGTAAGTTGACACTGTGTGTATCGATAATAGACGAGACAGTGCGAGGTCACAGACGCATTACTTCTGTTATTTCACGCAACTAATGACAGGCCGATTTGTTTTGTCTTGTTGCAAATCAGTTTATATGGAAATGTACGTTCAGATTCAATTAAGACTGATAGCGTCAATGATGGCATTGCTTCGCCTACCCACTAGCCTGTACTAATAATGTACATCTTGTAATACACCTCTCTAACAAACACCTTTTGTCGTCAGAGCTGATCATCACCACTAGTGTACTATATATCTGATACAATTTGGAGAGAAATATCAATCACAATTCACATCGTGGTTGACACTAATCCAATCTGTTTGCAAAGATGTAACCAGATCATTTCCAATATGCATAATCTCGGACAGACACATATATTTCAATACTTATGTTATATATACTGTATGTGTTTGAGAAGATATTCGAAGCAGAAAGAAGCGATACGCACGTTGCAGCACGTATGTATTAGTATGGACAGATGCCGGATATACTTAGACAATCTCCTTGAAGTGCTTTGGTTTAGGATAAGGAACCGTGTACATGTACAGCACGTTGTGAAGGACCACCTGTTCTCTCGCTGGATGAAGCAGCTTCCATTAATATCTAGTAAAATTGATATCGCAATAATGCAGTGTATCGTTTCTCGAAGCTCTCATATCCACGATGAGACCATTGCGCTCTCGTAAGTACACGATCCCCGTGTATAAGAGATCGCTACGAGAGCTCTTATGGTCTTGTAGTAGATATGAGAGCTTATAGAAAGGATATCCTGCACTTTTCGTGTCAGACTGGTTAGGTTGACTGATACTATAGAACACTGTATCAGGTAGATATATCGCAATGAGTCGCCTATCCATATATTAATTGAGTCTCAATACTTTCTTTAATTCTCAATACTTGTTCTCAATACTTTCTTTAATATTGCTTTCTTTCGTTGAATGGTACGTCTACATATACGTACATATCACGTACGGTTGAACATTCCGAAACTAAAATGTTAACCGGAAGAATCGTTACAAACTTCGTTCCAACTCAACTGTTCAATTAAATCTCAGGAAAAAGCCGAGTCAATTTACAAACTCAATTATAAATGCAATGAGTGGCGAGCAGTCTTTAAAAAAAGGAAACCTATAATGTAATAATTATCATCGATATTCATATGGTTCTTTGTCAGTTAATTCTGTATTTCAGGTGTATACTGCACGTGAAGCATGTTGTGAGCTAATAGTTCCATACACTACAAAACATCGCTCTATTTATGGACAATCAAGTTATAATTGCCAAAATAAATGGACTGCAGATCCAGCTAATGGGTCCAGTTTAATGATGTACTAGTAATTGAGTTAATATACTGTATAATGCATGCACGCATACATGTCTATACTGGTTCAATAAAGTAAGCGTCAACACTAGCATTAGTAAACCATTAACGGTTCGTATATGGATAACTGTTATACTTGATAAACCATTTACCGAGATGTGAATCAAAATGCAATACAAACTCAGGCCTCTGGAAACAGTTTCGGTATCTGCATACTGCAGTACTAGTATCTACTTTCATTTTTATTTATAGATCATCGAACGTAGTAGTAGCAGCAGCAGCAGTAGTAGTAGTAGTAGTAGCAGCAGTAGTAGTAGTAAGTAGTAGTGGTAGTAGTAACAGCAGCAGCAGCAGTAGTAGTAGTAGTAGCAGTAGTAGTAGTAGTAGTAGTAGTAGTAGTAGTAGTAGTAGTAGTAGTGGAAGAAGAAGAAGAAAAGAAGCAGCAACAACAACAGCAGTAGTAGTAGTAGTAGTAGTAGTAGTAGTAGTAGTAGTAGTAGTAGTAGTAGTAGTAGTAGTAGTAGTAGTAGTAGTACTTAGTAATAGTAGCAGTAACATTAATATTATTATTTTAAGTTTATTATTACTATAACTATTTCTCTAGTCTATTAGTATTAGTATATCCATTTGGAATACATTTCTGGTAACATCGGATACCAGTACAGCATGGAATAGTACAATGCTCGTTTGTGTTTGCGACTCGAAGCTTGTTATACATTTGCGCTGTCAAGCATTCCTCAAACTGGCAATCACGTGACGTCCTATACGGCTCTGGTACACTAGTATAACTATTAACTAGATAACAGCTGAGGTGGGCGTGAAATTAAGCCACTGGTCAACATGACTGACGGTGTTATATAACATGAACCACGAAAATTGATAGATGTATGTCCTCGTTTAGCCTGTGTCGCAGGCTTTATCCTCACCCCAAACAGTCCTATGAAATGTACATGTATATATATCGGCTATGCACAGTCTAGTATAGATTTATATATAACGGTAAATCTTGCTATTGCCTCCTTTCATATGGTTACCTTTCTGACGCTATATTGTTATTGACAATGCAGATAGCATCCTTGGACTGTCAGTACCAGCCGATAGGCTAGTCGCAAGTGTACTGCAATATTCAGCGCAACGCATGTTTTGGGTTTCCTCCTGCCCTAAACTAACAAGTCGTGATGTAAGTGAAATAATCTTGAAAGTAGCTCTAAACCACAATTCAACAAAAACAACATATTAGCTATATATAAAAATGACGTTTACTTTCTGCGACTACATCCTTTGAAATGACAGGGAATTATTACAATTGAACAACCAGTTTAATTGTCAGATCTGACATACAAGTAGTTCTACCAATGTTCTTCAGCCAGGAACACGCGCTCCTGGAACTGACATCTACAACGCCTTACTCCATCAATGAAGTCTTGTCAACAAAAATATTGTTTTTAAAATTCAACGCCATGTCTCATAATTATTTGTGTTCATAATAAAATGGCGGTCATCGGGGTCAAAATGGGCCAGTCAAATAACATAGAACAAATAACTGTTGTCAATATGCCCATTTATAATTAGGACATGTGCAGTTTTCATTAGCCATAATAGCCGTAATGTATTATTATTTTCTTTCTATGGTTTATCCTAGTAATATACAGTATATTATATAGGAACATGTAAAATAACATGGCATGCAAAGATGATATTGACACTTTAATATTAATTCAAGAAGAATTACTATGGTAATACTGTCGAATAAAATCAGGATAATCATCTGTTGGTCACAACTAATTTCGAAACGAACATGGCTATTTTTTGTTATAGAAGACATGTCAATTTCTCTTGAACATAATGTGTCACGTGTTTGACTCTCTCACGATCCAGTAATGGATACAACGACGCAATTAGCGCATGCGTGTAGGTGAGTAGAAATCCGCCAACAAGAAACAAGTGACACTGATATATATTTACCTACCAAAGTAATAAAACAACTTTGAATTTCCATAAGCCACGATAAGGAGGGAATTAATAGTCTTTCCTTGAAGGATGTTTCATCGTAGTAGAAGAAGGTTGGGCGCAATGTTTGTTTATTTGTACATATCACAGTATCAGTATCAACCGTTGCTTCTGGCTTTAGGGCAATTTGTAATTATTACAGGTTTGCATCTCATTATACGTACATCGCCGCAGTTGATGAGGTTGCTCTCCGACAACGACCAATGCAATAAGCATGAGCAAGTTTAGTTCAATTTAAGTTAAAGTTAGTGATACTAGTATATGTTTTTGATTTTAACATATTTTATTGACATAAAAAAAAACATAAAACTATATTTATAAAAATAGGCTATGTACTAATGTCGAAATAATTTTGAAGGGACAACTTTTAATAAAAAAGATTCCCACGATATTTGACACCAAAGTTACTTCCCATACGCATGCATGCGGGGGTACCGAGTCGTCTTGTACATTGTGTAAGAGATACTGAGATATGGAAATGTATGTATAACCCAGCCCGTGGTTAGACGTCATGATGAATTTACAGGAGCTCTCCTGGGGTGATACCACGGTCAAACACTGGACCTTACTAATTAATTAAATGTTTGTTATTTGAAGGGAAATTCCGTTCAAGGTCATGCAGTTTCTTAACTGATTAGGCATGATTACGAATAGACGATGTTGGTCAATATGCAAGGAATAACGTCTGTTGTTTTACCAAAATAAGTTATATTTTATCGGTGCCACCTATATTTGTTCCGTATATATTTAATGCAACGTTGAAATCAAACATGGATCCAAGACATTTCAAAGAACGAATCTCAGGCCTTCCTATCTAACGGCTGAAATAACGCAAATCCGACCGGAATAACTTGCGTACCGGCTGGTGTGAATATGGAGTTAACGTCGCTGCCGTAATCTTTCACCCATTTGCGACTACGTACTGGTTGGAAAAGTTTGGGTACCGGCATGAATTACTTACGTACCGGCCGTAAAGACAGTATCGGATGCAAAAACGTGTGAGGCACGGCTGGACGCATCTGATGGTCATGCAAAAACTACCAAGCTAATAGGCCTACCCACCCCCACTTCCATAACCACCAACCCAGAACACAAACCCCTGAATGACAATCTGAACAATGTATACGCCAATTCAAAAATTGAAAAGAGTAATACTTCAAGGACAAGGCCATAGCATATACATGCACTCAATCATCATATGAATCACGAATATAAACAACTATTCAACATGCTTCAAATTGTACATCCATTGCTTCTTGTTTCATGTTGTGAGGTGGCTTCTTTGTTGTCTGGAATGGAGGAATCGTGCGAATGTCGGAATGAAATATTAGTCTGTGTGACAATGTACGAGAATTCGTATCATTTGTAATCAATTATAGCTTACACGAGATATACGTATAGTTTTCGGTCGATTTATTAACATATTTCTATCCCATGTGTATACCAAATAGGTTGAAACGTCTAGCTACATTAAATGTGACAAGACAATGGCAATGAAGATGTTCTAAGCAAAAGTCGTAATTTTTTTTTATCGCGACATAACAAAATAAAATAAAATATGAAAATATTGACAGCCAGTGAGACGCATGCCATTATGACTACACTTTTATTTGACGGAGGTTAAATGTAGTCATAATGGCCGGTGTTTCGAGGATAACGCGAGACATGCGAAAAGGATGTACAGTAGCTCGTTTCACAATATACCATACATGACATATCAACAAACGGCTATTGTATGTCTTTAACCAAAGGAAAACAAAAGATCTTTACATTATTATTGTTTTTATTTATTTAACAACATAGAAAAGGCGTAATAATTGGTTGTTGTAGATTTTGGTAATGTGAATATATATTAGACACACGTTCACAGTAGTACAATACTGAATCACATTTAATATAATAGTATTATCATCAGATACTTGTGTTCACAGTACAAAGTAATAATATGATAATAGAAAAGCCGTATCAAAACTTGATGTATGCAAGTATTGCCGTGCATCCCGCACAGTGACGTCACAGCTGGATGAATACGTTGAGTGTGTAAATATGATATGAAACTGAACAGTACGGTACGTGCCTTACAAATGAACAGCCACACAAGAATTAATTAAAATGTCTTAAATTCAGTTTTTTAAATGGTGTCAAATATACTCACTAAACTACCCTGTGGTGAATTCACAAACTGCGATTCAATAAATGCCTGCAAAATACATCAATATTTGCATTCGATTATTATAATATCCAAATTGAACACTCATGCACATTCCAGATAAGTGAAAACATTGTGATTTACATATAAACTAGTTTCCTTTCAGACCATGCAATTTCACTGGTCAGTTTCTATTACTATAATAAATACATCATATAATACGTCACATGGCAGCCTATTGCCAGGCGTGCAATTGGTGATCAATCATATGCCATTTCTCAGGTGGGGTTTGCATTGATATAAATAATCTTCCCAGGTGATACCAGGGGTGTGTTCAAAGACACAAGCGCTTACTAGCGGCTTACCAAACTAGCCACTGTCTCAAGAGACGTATAGACCGTACATGATACATGAAACCAGTTTAGCTAAGCGGCTTTACTCATCACTGTGCTGATTGAACGCATCCCAGGTATGGCTCACAGAACACAAGGATACCATTAAATGTTTTCTAGCTGATAGGGTAAACCAACTCCTTAAATACCGAAGGCCTTTTTCTGGGTTTGGCTGCTGGAATAATTGCGAAACACCAATCAATCCTGAAGTAAAGTCTCCATTTTTCTTAAAACAATTACCATGGGAAATATAGCAATGTTTGCATAGACTGCCTCCAGTCAAAGGAATAGTATCAACATCAACAGACCAATAAAAAAACATCTTATGAACATGTTTTGATTATTAATTGCCCGGTTCATTATATGCAATTTGATTGGTCAGTTCCTATTACTAGGAACTACACACAAACCAAGGGCATTGCTCAACTCTCCATGCTGAAGGCAACCATTGATGCCCTAAAGAGCAGTGCCTATGCCTAACCCAGCAGGGAGAGGGTTAAAAGTGTTGAAAACCAGTAAGATGAATGTATACTGTGAACTTGGAAAATTGTGTGCAGAAATAAATTATGTGTGAAAATAAATGTATATGAATGTTATTACTGTAGTAATTATGAGTTATATGGACAAACATAAAAGGAAAGATATATGACTAAATATGAACAAATATATATAAACAATAACAAAATGTAAACTGCTCTACAGCGGACCAATAACAAATAATGATAAACTATTCCTATTGGGGTTTAAAACAAATCACTTTCTAGCGATAACAATTTCCAATATTTTAACAGTAACGGTTGTTGAATTACTTAAAAATCACTGCTCCTTTTCATGCACCTAGCTGCCATTAAATAAAAGAAAGGACGAACTTGTAGAACATATGGATGCACAATAGTTATTTGGTCATCACAACCACAAGTAAGATTTGCATGTGAAAAATGAATTTCAGAATACAGAGTTCACATACAAATAAACCTTGTTTATCACTGTTTCATGATTTTATGTAAAAAGAAATGCAAAGAAAAAATGCAACAACAAAATTGTCATTAATGACAATGTCTTTGACAAGGACTAGACATACAAATATTTATCTTGCTTCAATGTCAAATTGTTTGATCTGATGTTGATAATATATCACGAGCTGAGTGGGAAATAAATTTCTCAGTGGAGTATACAAATCCTTCGACCCCACCACATGACCGTACAATGTCACATGCTTTTCATCTAACATTGGACAGTCATCCAATATTTCGATTTTTGCCTGTTGAGTGTGACGATTTTCTGATTATGGTTACTGAGTATGCATGTGAATAAATTATTTAATTTGTTTAATTCAGATTGAAACATTTCGGCAAGATAAATTTGTAGCATATGTGTTTTTATGCATCCCATATATAGATACTGATATAACTCATATTGTATCATATGCTAGGTTGATGATATAATGTTGCTAAAAAATAGAAGAGTATACGAATAATATGCAGGATATGATTGGTAGAGAGTTGTAATAATACCCTCTGCTCAAATAAAAATAATATGTCCCAGATAATATATTTCTCAATTCAAGTATTACAGTAGTGTATTGAGTTTTAATGTTGGTGAAAATTGACTAGATCACACAAGAAGATAGCAACCACAAGTTTCTAATGATGTTGAAGTTATCACAAATGAACAAAAGTCATAAATAAATAAATAAAGTAATGCCCTCAAAGTTATAACAATTACTGTATCAATGCCATTTATATATCCATAACAATGATTGTCTTTAACATTATTTTTTTTTGTGATTAGAAAAGATACACATTTATTTTACTAATAAATAAATGCATGATCATAAAATACGCTCCATACATATATACATACCTTTGCTTTACACACAAGACAGTATTCTGTGCAAGAAGTACGCATAACAATATTAAATTAATTAATAATTAAGCTTGAAGTGTCCACAGTTCACTATGTTTCAGTCATTGATTGCTAGCCATTAAATCTACACTAATCGTGGCTACAATCCTATTGTGAAGTGTGGGAGAGGGAGGAGGGGGCTCTGAAAACTTTGTAAGCATGCAACACTGACTGACTCGTAACATGGAAAAAAAACCATAGAAAATATCATAAATCCATCAAAATCTCTTTTTCAACATGTTCAAGTTAAATTACTGTTAATACCATCGTCATGAGTAAAACCACAGACATGCAAAATATTCATGCAAAATATCGAATACAATAAGGCATGACCCGAGTTCAGTATAAAAAGTGAGCTCCTTGATCACGGCATGTACACTGTGTTACAAAATATTGTCAAAATCAGACACTCGTGGGTCCATAAAAATGCAAATAGCAGGTGCATACATTCAAAATAACAGACACGTTCAATAAAGTAATTGCCTAATGACAAGGGTGTACCTCAAGTCTGAATGAATGACGCTTTCCGAAAAATAAGTGATATCGTGGATTGATCGAGGAATACAAAGATCAGAAGTAGGGTCTCTCCCTACTTAACCCTCTCCATGCTGAAGTCACCCAGAGATGCCCCAAAGGGCTGAATATGTGCCTAATCCAGCAGGGAGAGGGTTAATCGTACCCCAAACTTTTCTATCCATAGAAATCGGCGAGTGATGTGTTGATTCTAGTCATGGAGGGAATCTTTCGCCTCTACGCAATGACTACCCCTAGCAGGGACATCAATTTATGCAGGCTCGTGACAGAATAGTTAATTGATATTGAAGGATAAAACATTTTAATATAAAAATATAGAGATATGTTGGGACACATTTGAAATATTCATCTTTCTTCTCTCATAGATATGTATTCAGCATCTACTTTTGTAACATTTATTCATGAACTTATTGCTTTATGTCGCTGCAGATGAGATGAGATGGACACGTGAATGATAACCTTGTAGCGCCTTGAATGGCAGCTTGTGTTGTATACTCCCCTGGGAGTTGAGAAGGAATTGAGGGCACACACAGCCTTTGACTGGAGTAATAATATAGTGCTATGAGCATGCTTTTGAGCATGGATTTAGCGCAATATATTCTTAATTAATATATGTTCGCATTCTTATTATTATTATATCGTATTATTAACAAACAGCAATCATACCATAATATCTTAATTAATAAATGTTCACATTATTATTATTATTAGCGAACAGCAATCAGATCATATTTTAATTAATAAATGTCCACATTATTATTAATATTATTATTATATCGTATTATTAACAAACTGCAATCAGACCATAATCTTAATTAATACATGTTCACATTATTATTATTATTATTATTATTATATCGTAATATTAACAAACTGCGATCAGACTAGACTTGAGGCACACCATTGTACATTCTCCTCTCTCTGCACATGTCAGCTCAGCTCAGACAACTGTAAATAGTCTTTGAGCTGTCGCGGGATGACAAAAGTCTCGACTTTGCTGTGCGGATGGTCCCCCAGTTGACATCGAATGGTGGCAAGACACAGGTGCTGCAAGCTACGCGGAGTCTGGGACAGATGATTCAGGTAGTCGCAGAACTCTTTGTGGCAACTTAGCTGTTTCGGGATGTCACCAGACTGAAGCAGAACATTATTATAAAAAGAATGAATCAGAAGATCAAATAAGGAAGACAATAGTGGCACTTACGGCAGCTAGATTGCTTTATTTGAAAGTGACCCAGTACATTTCTAGCCGGCTTGTTTGATTTAAATGTCCTGTGACATGTGCATGCTTCTTTCAAAGCGGCTGCTGTAGGTTATAAAGCACTAATTGATTTGAATTTGCCGCCAGCCTGAAGCTCCGTACCCTAGTCAGTACGGCATAGATGTGATTTTTGGCCCTGGATTGGTTGTAAATGGTATTTTCCACTG
>JAUTBZ010169913.1:0-10404 GCA_032361785.1 Lepetodrilus galriftensis | reverse complement strand
TTCGTTTTATATATCTATTTTCAACATATATAATTGATTAGAAGCAACTTGTTCTGGCACCGAAGAAATCCTTTAACACTTGCCATGAATATTAGTAACTTATAGTAAATATCAGAACATAAAGGTATAGTATACTAGTATAGCAGCTATACAGTAGTCATTGTACCTATGCAAGGTAGATGTCTATCTCAGTAATTAATTAGCAATGGATGTGTACTGTCTGCACAGTAGCCAGGTGTCTTGTAATTAGTCTACAGGTGTCGGGCAATTCACCAGGGGTGTGATAATTAACCAGGTTGACCCACCAACCATGATAGCTAGTCACGCCTCAGTGATCAGGAATGCTGATATTTCCGGAATTGCCTTGGGAACCAATTTCTAAATCTGTGTCTTTGGGTCAGTAAACAGGAGCAACTCCTTCCACTTCTATGTTAAGGCGTATAAGAGAAATACCTGTGTTTCCTGTAACCAGACCAATCCTATTAAAAGTGTGCAACCCTAAATATTTTTTTAAAGAATTACATTTTTTTTTAGGATCATGATGCTGACAGTTGATCCTTGTCTTTGAACAAAAGTTGACATGCTCCACTTTTACATTGGATCATGTTAATGGTGAAATGATTGGTTATACATGTTAGAAATGTCTCAGAATCGTAGGTCGTCTCTAACAATGTTAGTGAATGTACCAAATGTCTTTTAATACTGTTTGACAAAAACAAAATAAAATATTGAGAAAAATGTCTACCCTGATTATTATTTTAACAAAATGTTTTTATTAATATAATGTGTTTTTTCTACTTACCCTATTTCTAATTATCCAAGTTTCCCAAAACACATTTATTATTTAATTTGGCCTAATCAAATTCAGCCATTACTCACATTGTGGTCAAATCTTGCCTAGAGCAACATTTGATCAACTTTATGGTTTTCTTGAACTTTTAGTTAAATAGTCTGAAAACTGTAAGAATATATTGTATTTCCTATTTATTATTATAATTTGTACGGTAGTTGGTAGTCAAATTTTCAAACACTGCTTTAAAGTACATTGTATAATTTAAATTATAACTTTTATCACATTATTTTGGACGAACTGGATTCAAGACATAAATAACAAGCAGGTTGATCATAGTAATTATTTGATGTATCATGATGGATATTCAGCCTTTAAATATGTGACCGGCTTATAATTAATAAATTCCTGTTTTTCGAATCGACCCTATATTTAATTAAAGCAATAATTTAATATCTTATTGTAACTGATTGTATAGTGTAACATTTCTCAAAGTATATGTTGAAGTAAGTACAAGTATTTTGTGACTGTGAGTATGAGCATGATGAATTCACACCATAGCAAGGTTTACCTAGTTGAAGGAATTTAATTTCATGAGTATACATGTACATACATCCTGGTATATGTGAAATACCATATTATTATTAACAACATTCTTCATATTCATGACCATTGGGCAATCTTCTACACATCACTGGCTGATCCTGGGGCTTCTGTCTGGCTCCAAGTTTTCCTGTACATTTATATTTTGACAATTCTCCAACTTTTAGGGATGAGGTTGGCTTTTGTGCATGATCTTGAGCTTGCCTTGAGGCCCACATCACCGTTCTGAAAATCCACATCTGTCCCTGCCCATGAAAACCTTGGACATTCATTCATATATTTTTCTTGTGGTGCTATGATGATATGGCATTCATTATAACTATTCACATCTTAGACTATATCCAATATCAGAGGATGAAAGTAAATAGTTTAAATATAAATTATTTTGATTGGTATTTTTTTGTAAATGAAAGGAGCCACTGAAATTATTTATCTTGTTCCCCAGTAATTTAGACTTGCTTACCCCGGTATCTGCTTAAATATGGGCGATATTTTGAATCTGAGTGTTTGGGTGAGAACAAGGTGTGACACAGACTATACACATCTGTGTAAATTTAATAGTGTAACTTTAAATTTATATACTGATATTATGGTGACATTTATGCTCTGTAGCATGTACATGTATGTCATCATATATGTACCCATATGTCATCATGTAAACCTGTATGCTATCATGGTCATGGTATTGTTACATCTGGATGAAGACTTACTGCTGCAGAGTTTAAGCAACAAATCACAGAATGGTCTGTCATGGTATGTGGAATTGTATACCACATCTGTCAGATCTGCATAGCTGGAGACAGGAAACAGGCAGGTAACCAGTTGAAGGCTGAGATCCTTGTAGGTGCTCTTTTCTGGAATGTTTAAGAGATTTCTATGCTCTTTGTGAAATGTCATTAGTTACAGCAAGTCTTTGCAACATGTATACAGTGACTCATATTGTTGTATCATGACACACATGATCTAATTGTGCCATCTGAAATAATACTGTCTCCGTGTGACATGTCATAAAATATGGTATTTCTTTGAGATGTCATGACATGAAATATTTACTTTACTTTGAAATGTCATGAGACATAATATCTCATTGTAACATGTCATGATATACAAATTACCTATTTGTAATATGCTAATTATTATGAGACACAATACCTCACTGTGAACTGTCATGAGATATGTACCTCATTGTGACATGTTTTGATATCATACCTCATTATAATAAGTGACACACTATCTCATGATCATGGAATGATATTTTATGAGACACAATACCTCATTGTAATATGTGACACACTATCTCATGGAATGATATTTTATGAGACACAATACCTCATTGTGAACTGTCATGAGACATGTACTGCATTGTAATATGTGACACACTATCCCAAGTACATACAATACTTCATCATGAAATACTATGAGACACAATACCTTATTGTGATATGTTATGAATATTATTCTATCTCATAATGATATGTCATGAGACACTACTTCATTGTGATGCTATAGATGTACTAAGAAAACAATACCTCATCATATGCTATGAGACACTATACCTCATAGTGACAAGACAACATGTATCTCCTTCATTGTGTGTCTACCTTTAAGTTTTATGTACAATAACCAGATAACCAGATAACTCATAATGACATGTCCGCATAAAATATCTCTGTATGGCATGTCTATTAACCCTCTCCATGCTGGAGACAACCGGAAATACCCTAAAGAGCAAGTTCTTGCTTGTGTCAAATCCAGCAGGGATAGGGTTATTTAGTGTGCATGTACCATATCTATATTATGTGATGTCATAACTTGTGTCTCTATGTGATGTCACAACCCATGTCTCTATGTGATGTCACAACCCATGTCTCTATATGTGATGTCACAACCCATGTCTCTATGCACAGGGTTAGAACTTAACTTTAAAAAAAAAAGAGAAAAAAAGAACTTAACTTTAAAATGTACTTGCCCGAATAATGCTATAAATAACAAAACATTAAATTTCTACTAGCCTGTAGGATACCTTTAACACTAGGAAAAATGGATCAGGCCGCAGGGTTAGTGGGAACTTAGATAACCCTGTCTGACTGATGTCATAACCCATGTCTCTATGTGATGTCACAACATACAATAACATATAAATCAGTGAAAGTGTAGTACTAGCTACTTGGTATACATTCAGCTATACTCTACCTGTATAAGTACTAGTGCTACAATTGTTCAAGTATCAGTGTTACCGTATTACTGAAACGTTTGCTGGCCAAATGGAATACTATACTATAATATAATATACCACAGAGACATGTGAAGATACTTAAGTACCATAAATAAACGTATATCACATGCCTGCCAGCCATTCATTCCATTTGTTACAGTTATGATAATTGGTCACTTACCTTTACAAGACCTCAATATAATTAATAGTACACATAGTATGCGTCTAACATGTCTAATGGATGTTATTGCTAAGTATTTCTCGCTGCATTCTGAAACATGGGTACTTCTTCGGTCAATGGTGGGTCATCCACTTTTCAGACTTGTTTCTCCTCACGGCCTTGGGCCAGGTACCTACTTCACTTGTCATGCGGTGATATAAGTGAAATAATATTGAAACAGGTAGTGAACATGGTAAAATGGTCGCAGAAAAAATAAACACTTGACAGTTTTAGGTTGTCCTTGGAACTGGGGTTGTGTATGTTTGACGTTTTCTGTCATTTCACAGTTCATATAAAAATGTCATAACATGATAGTTAGTCATATTTATTTTATAGCTGGTTGGTAGAAACTATTAAAACTTTGCATATTCAGCTGATAATCTATCATCAACAGTTCATCACTCACATCTACCAGTACATAAATAGTACTTGTAACTACACATGGCTGTATTTAATCGTCATAGTAATATTAAGCCAGAGGGTATTTTGTTAATGTAATATTTCAGTCTATTTATAATTAGAAACATCAATTTGAGATTCAGGAAAACTTTTATCTATTTTCTGCAAACATTGCAATATTGAACTCTTTATATTATCATGATAATGATGTACACATGATTGAAACATTTGTACTACAGTATAGTTGAAGTTTAATTGCAAAGAAACAAAAAACAACTTTAATATATTTCAATTTTGTGTACTGATGTATTTCTATTGATTTTGCAAATTTGTTAATCTACAGAATTTGTGTTTTCATCAAGATTGACACAAATCAAATTAACAACTTATATTAGTACTAATATTCAATGGAATATAATAATAATAAATACATTACTGAACATAAAAATGTAGCATTTAGATAATCCTCATTCTCAGTTTCAGAAATATGTTTTGTAATATACAAAAAAATACACCGTACACTGCTGTAGTTCATAATACATTGCTCCTTAAGATTAAATGATTATTTTTAAAGTACGATTTTGTGCGCAACTCTAAAGTTTTGTTCCCAACTCCCAACGCCCCATATACGATATATATATGAAACCTGAGCTTGAGCATGAAATCGTCCTGGAAGGTTTTGTATTCTCAGGGCCGAGTAGAGAGTGTTTGTTGTGTTGAGTTAATCATTCATCTATAATCTCCTGATACGGTGGAATGATATGGATGTGTTTACTGTATAGTGCTCACTAATCAATCTCAGTATAATCATGATATAGTACTCAATACAATCTTCGCCCATACATCAATACCAGTTATTGACTATCAGCATTGGAGTACACTCTCCCTGAACCAATCACATTAGCTGATTTTTCCAGCATCTCCTGGTGCCTTCAACATGTAGAAGGTTAATTATTTCTGGAGCTACCAGTTAGTTACCTCGGTTCCTTTTGTTTTAATTTGATCTTTTTAGGGTGTTTTCTTTTCAACACATAGAAGGTTAAACATGTTAAAGGCATAATATCACAGGTTGATAGACCTGTATAATGGATAAACATATTTGATCTGAGTCTAATTAGTAATTATGCTTGATTTATCCACCCAAAAGTTGTTATTTACTGATGTACTTAGTCCCCAGTACTCGATAGTTATCGAAATATTGATATTTTATGTGAATAAAGGGAACGTTCTGCTATTTATCTTGTCTTTGATGCATCAACTGATCTATGAAAGAATCTGCAAGCGAACATTAGAGTTATGTCCCCCTTGAATGATATATAATGAAGCAAAAACATACAGACCATATATTCAGGTTGTCTATCGAGGGGTTGCAGTGGAGATTCGTCAACCACACAGCAGTGAAAAGCTTTTTGGAAGTACAAACATGATTTTATGTATATCAAGTGAATGTACTTTGCATTTATCGCTAAGAACTAGTCCAAAACAACCATAAATATCTGTGATATTATGCCTTTAATTATTTCTAGAGCTACCAGCTCGTTATCTTCGTTCCTTTTATTTAAGTTTTATCTTTTTTTAGGTATTCTTTTTTCAACACATAGAAGGTTAATTATTCCTGGAGCAACCAGCTCGTTAACTCGACTCCTTTTGTTTAAGTTTGATCTTTTTGGGTGTTTTTTTTTTCTCTGGTGGTGTTGAGTGTTTTGACACAATGTTTTGTGTTTGTGTCGGTGTTGGTGGCGTGCTGTGCATGTCCTGTGTTAGGAAGCCATGCACTCACTTGCAGGGCTGTGTTGACAAACAAACCGGCAGGTTATTGATAAACCCTGGTCAAACACTGCTCCTTGTGGCTTACAACTTGCACAACACAGCACATAACTCACCTGGTCTGTCAAGACGTTGTTTTTGTTATAAGGTATCGTGAGGAAATATTAAATATCTGAAATTATGATATATTTTTTCCTTGCGTATTATTAGCTTTTAAATTGAATATATTTTTAACTACCAGATCTGTCGATTAGTGAGTTACGGTAATGAATTGTTTATTAACGTGTCATGCATGTAGTTACATTTAGTAATTTATTCGATTTTGAGAATTTGGGACGCTTGGAATTAAACAAAAATATTTGAAGTTTTATTGTTTTCAAAATTATTTATGTTTTGGAGTATTTGAAAACAATAAAACTTAAAATATATATTTTTAATTCCAAGAGTTCCAATATAAAATTATTTAAATCAACACATCAAGCAAATCAACACATCAAGCAGTTAAAAATACTAGTATTCAGTTTCAGACTATGCATTATGGAAAAAAAAAAAATTATGTTTTTTAGCCATCAGAAATTCCATATATGGAAATTACTAACTTGTTCAAATTTCATCTATTGTCACTGTCATCATATAATTACCTCTCCATGCTGAAGGCAACCAGAGATGCCCTAAAGCGCAGTATCTTCACTTAATCCAGCAGGGAGAGGGTTAAAGATTTATGATGAAGTTTCAGGCATGTAACAAACATGTCAACATCTTCTTTTACCAGCGAATATTTTCAAGACAATTAATTTCAAGACATGCTTTATTGTGTCCAGTTGTCAAGGCAGAGAGGGGATAGGATTAACCTTTGAAATGCGACACTGAAACCTGTAAACCCCAAACTCATTCACAAGAAAATATGGAAAGTACGTCTTTAACTGGTAATGTGACAATGGCTTCTGTGTGATGCTCTCTTTGTTTGATGATGTTCTGGCAGAGAAAGGTATCGGTTACAGCTCATCAATTCATAATGAAAGCAAATACTCCGGTGGATAAAGCACATTAGTTGATAGCTCGGCGCGGCCTAGCAGGCTACTGTGAAGATCAATCCGAGAGGAATTCCTAATGTCTTAATGTCGTCCAGGTATTGCTCATGTCATCCATAAAACATTACAGTACCGGTTTCTCCATTGTGCCTCGTCCTTTGAAGTGCAGAGTTTTTGATTAATTCTTTTATAATAAAATCCAACATGGAGGATGAGGTTAAAAAAACCATGTGAAATGTCTTGCGAGTCTGGTGAGAATATCTTAAGATGAACATTAAATTATGTGAAGAGTTGTCGTCCATGGGTATTTATCCCTCACATCCTTGACAAAAGTTTGCTGTTTTTATTCAGCCAAACAAAATAACGTTTGTGGTCATAATGGGACATAACATGGCTTTTCAGTCAAGTGACCATCAGACCATTGCACACCCCTCTGTACAATGTATACAATTGCATATTGTAAACAATGGAGGCCCTCCTTTCCTCTACCTGGTATACCAAGTATACAATGATATACCATGACATACCCATGACATACCATGACATACCCGTGATATACCATGACATACCCATGACATACCCGTGACATACCCGTGATATACCATGACATACGATGACATACCCGTGATATACCATGATATACCATAACATACCATGACATACCCATGATATACCATGACATACCCATGATATACCATGACATACCCATGATATACCATGACATACCATGACATACCATGACATACCATGATATACCCATGATCATTATTCTTGACGTGATATACGATATACTAGACCATGTATAGAGACATACCATATGCATTTATCATGATGATACATTGCACTTGTTAAGGACACAAGCAGTCACTTTTGGTATAGTCAAACTTGAACCATGATGGCTGAAAATGTGTACTGGGCAGTATTTTCTTTCCATAACAAAAATTACCATATATATCAGCATGCTGAGATGGCAGGAAAGTATTGAACACTGTACGCTTAGGATACCGGTATAGCATTCACACACGACAATGCTAGCTTATATTTTTGATAACCTCTTTGCTGTTCCTCTTAACAATGTTATTGTTAACTTAACTTCACATTCTCGCCATTGTGACGGCTAACCCTCGATATTTCTCTCATTCATCTTTCAATCAATTCCAACGGATCCTTTCGAAAAAAGCGGTGTCGATCTTTCGAGGGAGGTAATTCGGGGAATTTATTTGCCCAGCGCGAGATTGACCTCCATGTCGTGTATGTGTTTATGAACATCCCCGCACGACCAAGCCCTACACCTGTTGGGGAGATGGCCACGATCTCCGCGGTTTTTACCTGCCGCAGGTTTTGTCCGAAGTCCGCCAGAGTCAGAAGGAGGCTGTGGAGACATTGGGCGTGGTGGTGTTTGTGCGAGGCTTACCGCTGCGGTAAGACATCTAGCTGGCTTAATGCAGACACTGGGAATAGTCCACAGACAAGATCCTGTCAACACAAGACGGCTGGGATAGGCACCTGAGCATTCACAATAGAAGACGATGGCGGAAGATGACGAGATACCTGGAGTTGGCCAATAGCTTTAGCCGCGGCCAAATAGATTTTGTGCAGAATTACCAGTTAGACACGCTCGTATTCGAGGTTGGAATGGTTTTATCTGAGATTGATTTGTACTTTTACTGTATCAGGTGTACTTATTGATATGATGTATGGGTCGACGTGTGGTCAATCAATCAATCAATCAATAAATCAATCAGTCGGTCAGTCAACCCGTCAGCCAGTATGTCGGTCAATCAATCGAGTAATCAGTTAACGCTTGATATAATCAAATGTTACTTTTTTCTGCAGTAATTAAGAAAATTGTTTTATTTGTTTTGGTGCAATGTGGAATTTACGGTAGAGACTTTACTTTACTTTAAAAAAAACCCCAATTTAATTCTGTAAAATATATTGACCTATTAAATTTTAAATCTCCTACACCATCAAAATATTTCGGACGCTATAACACGGCCTCGTATGAACAGGATTTGGCTTTGTTGTGAACAAAATGTCCATGAAATAACATCAGCACTCCCCCATGACCAAACCTTTCATAACACACATTGTCGGTTTACCTATAATCCAGTGTATTTGCCACTCTGCTGAATGGCGACCCAGGGTGGGTGGGTGATGTGTCACCACCCTGCTGTGTGGGGGAATGACTTGGCAACAATGTGGCACTGGACGCGTGGTGCGTTGGACACTGTCCTGTCTGCTAGCTAAGCTCCGAGACACCACACCACACAACACCACACACGGTCTGTCTGTCTATAAAATGCTTCGCCAACAACAATTGACGCCACCTTGTAAATACTGAAAGATTTGGTTTGTAACTGAAAACAATTAAAAAAATAACAGGAATAATGGTAGTAAATTTGATTTTAGGTAGATGCCAAAAATTACATTGAAAATCATTTCCTGGGAACCATCTTTCTGTTAACATGGTTAAATAATTACTATTCTTTTAATTCTTCAGCTATTTATTTACTGCATGTTTAACCCTCTCCCTGCTGGATTAGGCAAAAACACTGCTCATTAGGGCATCAACGGTTGCCTTCAGCAGGGAGAGGATTAAACATTTATTATGAAATATTCCTTTTAACTCTCTACGCTGAAGGCAACCAGAGATGCCCTAAAGAGCTGTCATAAAGAGCTGTCTCTGTGCTTAATCAAGCAGGGAGAGGGTTAATTGGGTTTTAGATCCGCTTTCAAGATTCTTTCACTAATATTACGGCTTGTCAGTTTAGGGCAGGAGGAAACACACAATGTTCATAGTACTGAGTGTTGCAGTACACCTGTGAATATTGGCTGGTAATGATGGAAAAACTAATTACATGAACATCTACATTTAACAAAGAACTAATTGAATATGAATATGGCATGAGCCCCTTCACATTCCGCAGAGGACAGAGGTGTACACAACATACTTAGATATATCTGAGGTGCGTTCAAGATAGAATTGTAGTGTAGTGTATTGCATGGGTTAGTAGGAAAATTACAGGAAATCTATTTGCGTATGCATGTAGTCCATTCGCTTCATACTTTGCGTTTTCCTACAAAACACTACAGGGTCCAGTGTATCATTTCTAGAAGCTCTCTTATCCGCTAAGAGACCATAGCTATCGGCAAAGAGAGCGCTATGGTCTCTTAGTGGATAAGAGAGCTTCGAGAAACGATACCCAGATCTGTAGTGAAAAGTATTAATACGTATTGCTACACTGCTGGTTGAACAGCTTCTGTAGCAATACATATCGATATGTATTGCATCTTTAACGCACCTCTGTCCACACAAGTAGCTGCGTGTCATCATTCTTCTACTGGCTACGCTGGAAGGACTAGACAATAGTCCACG